>CM046866.1:10424842-10496810 GCA_025617745.1 Heliocidaris erythrogramma | reverse complement strand
TTGCCCCGGGCGCCACAAACCCTAGATATGCCACTGACTTCGCTCTCTCGCCGGGCGGTCATCCCCTGATGTCGGCGAACCCGGACATATGACTGTTTGATGAAACGCTACCCTGGTTCCCACACACAAACTCCCATTCGCTTAAGGGATACTCAATTGCAGATTGTGGACGTTTTTATGCCGCGAGAGGGCACTGTGTTCGTTACCTGATTATGCCGTTGCCCCGTGGGGTTCAATCTTCGGACAGACAGTACTAGTCGCTGTGCAACATGCATGCTCCGCCTGAGCTCGAGCTCTCGTGCAAGATTCGGTAGGCTTCGTGCAGTCCGATTATAATCCCAGTAGTCCAACGGACGCGTTCTACGCACAAACTTTGTGTACGAGTGAATGGGGTTTACGCAATCCCGACTTTCCCCACAGCCGCCTGGTTGCGTATCCATTTAATACGCTGTGTGTCATGGAAAGTCTATTGTGTCTTCGAAACGGGCTGGGCGGGGCGGGCTACAACGGCCAGAACCTGGCCAGAACGACGGAATGGAAAAAAAGCGGTGCTTTGAACGGTTTTCTCTCTTTCTTTTTCTCAACAAGAGAAAAATGGTATCCTTTGAAACGGAAATTTCAAAAAATTAAAAATTTCCGTTCCAATTTATACCAAAAGTGAAAAATGGGGGTCTTCTGGGCAGTACATACCCACCGCACACTATGTACTGAGTGCCCCCACCCCCCACCTGAGAACCTGATATGATACACAAAACCTTGTTTTGCAATGTACATAGCTTCGTAACCGTTAATAGTTCGCTATGTATTTGCCTATATACATGTACTACCCCTGGTAGCAGAAAGTGTTTAAAAATTACGTGATATTTACGTCGTGGTTTTCGTCTTTTTAGGTCCAGTAATTACGTCAATAAGACGACAACTTGCACCAACGCAAGACGTCAAGAGGACGTCTTATTTTGACGTCATCTGTACACTGTAAAAACTGAAGTGCTGTATATAGCACTTTTTGAGGGCGTGCATAGGGACTGCACTCTGAGTGCTATTGAATGCACACAGCGTGCTATTTCAGCACTTTCACGGGAGCTGTTAAAACTGGTAAACATTCATAAAAAAAAAATGATTTGGGCGAGCTTCGAACCAGGGTCCGCTGATCGAGAATTGCTGGCATTACCGCTAGACTAACTCACATTGTACGATTTAGAGCAGATCATATTGTTACATAGTGAATTTACGACACCACATAGTTCATGTTATCTACTTGACTCCCATGACTAAACTGGATTGCAAGAAGCATTCGTTAGTCCATCGGTAACGTCAGCGCCTCTCAATCAGCGGAACCTGGTTCGAAGCTCGCACACTACAAGTGCTATAAACATCATTTCAGGTGCAGTCACTATACATGCCCTAAAAGTAGCACTTTAGTTTTTACAGTGTACAAGACGTAGAGATGATGTCAAAACAAAAACGTCTTGCGTTGGTGCAAGTTGTCGTCTTATTGACGTAATTACAGGACGTAAAAAAGACGAAAACCGCGACGTAAATATCACGTCATTTTTAACACTTTCTGCTATCAGGGAAGAGGAATGAAGACGTAGAGATGACGTCAAAATAACTCTTGACGTCTTGCGTTGGTGCAAGTTGTCGTCTTATTGACGTAATTACAGGACGTAAAAAAGACGATAACCACGACGTAAATATCACGTAATTTTTAACACTTTCTGCTATCAGGGACATTCTCTAATTAACATTTCATTTCATTTCATTTCATTTCATTTATTTTCCATTTTCAACAGAATATAACAACGTAATTACATCATGATTTTATGAAACATTTTTCAACAAAATATAACGTTATTACATCATAAATAATATCATGAACCATTTTCAACAATATAAAGACAAACGTAAATACATCGTAAATAATATCATGAACAAAATGCATGTAATAACAATAATTTTCATTCAGCGTAATTTTCAAAGAAAATTATAATATATAAATGCTGAAAATGGAGGGGAATGCTAAAAAGCAAGGCTTGTATGTTGCAAACCCTCAAAAAAAAAAAAAAAAAAAAAAAAAAAGATTCTGTGCAATTTATACAGCAAGTATACAAATAGTTAAACTGGTTATACTGGTTTTCACTGGTCTAAGTGATTGGACTTGTAGAAATTTCAAAATGGTCCCTCTCACGAAGTAAGCGGAGCAAACATACGTGTATACCCCTGATGCCTCAATGTCTATAATAAGTAAATAATAATGAAAGCGCGGGACCCACATCGTTAGACCAATCGTTTCTACCTGAAGAATAAGAAAAGTGTAAAAAGATCACACACAGTAACGAATACTGCATCGCAGGTAGACGTTAGAAGAGTACTGGCATTGATAAATGGCACTCAGTATTGGCTCGATGTGCATTATTTTTCAGAGAATTATCTGTAGATTTAATCGAACATTGATCAAACTTACTTTTCCATTGTGGCGCCCAACATGCATCTGGTTTGATTCCTCAGCAGTCAGAACCAATGACATAACGAAACATCGTCCAAAATAACCAACAGATTTGGAGGATTAGAAGATTTTTTATTGTCAAGAGAGATTTTTACAAATGAAAATGGAATTTCTTTCACTTATTTTGTCGATAAATCACAGATTTTGTCGGTTTATTTCTACCCACATTAAAAAAAATATATCTACCGACACAACTCCCAAAAAGCATTATGGATGGGCAGGGCGGGGGGGGGGGGGGATCACGGCGCCATCACTGGCCCCCCCCCCCCCCCCCCTTCACTACGCTAGTGACTTCTCGCACATGTATTCAAATAGACATTGAATGAAACTGTGGTTGGTTTCAATTTCAGTATACTAATACAATAATTGAGCTAAAAACAGGTCATGTATCCCAGATCAGATTTGTACATCAAACTCTACAGCTCAGTCTATAAAACATCTAAGATTTTGTTACAAAGCATTCGTGTAATTTATGAATATATAAAACATAATCACATAACTAACTACCTTGAAAAGGCCATCTTGTCACTCGTACTCGACTGCCATTAAAAGGTCTGAATCGTAATGATAGAAGCTGACTTATTTCAGGAGTCTTTCGGTACTTATACCATGTGCAATGGCCGTATTCCTTGATGAGGAAAAGAAGACTGCATGGTATGATAAAGCAATTGTATGGTGTTTCATGCTCAAGTTAATGTTTTCAGATGAATATGAGTAAAACACACGTCTCATTGATCCGTCGATTTCGATCAGACATCGGTACCAGGTGTTGATTATTTACCTCTCCTACCATACAATGCCTTCCGTTGGAATAACAAAATCTCCCACTTTCCACATAAAACTCCCGCAATCACATTCAACTGAGGATTCAACGTAGGATCTTTGCCATTTAACCCAATTGTGTTGTTGGAGTGCAAAACAAAAATATAAATCGTGGGTGGAACGTTTGTTTTACGATGAGAACAACATCCTCACACGTAAAGTCAAGTACGCTGTCGCCGTCTATACCCTTGGAATAATGGGATCGCCTTCAGAAGATGATCCAACTGTGGGCAATAAGCCAGTTCGGGGTTAGCGCATGGTACAAATGACCCCAAATATCCACAGATATTTTAGACATGGAGGGTCCCTTTATGTGCACTTCAGAAAAATAACTCTGGGAGTGATAGAGGTGCCTCATGAATAGCTTTTAAAAAGAATACTTCCACCTGGATATCATGGAATGCACCATTAGTGCATAATTGAATAATGATTACATGACATTCATGAGCACATATCGAATATTAGTGTCAGTGGGTTTTAGAATTTGGTACAGATGACCTTTATCTGCTCATGCTCAGATTGCATCTCCGAAGTGGCTTATTCTCCCTATCGCATATAGCTCTCCGAATCTGAACGCATGCGGCGCACTATTTATTCGGGCCCAGATTCTTGGAACAGCTACTTCCGGTAAAATTCGCGCGTGTAATAGAAGTGTACATCGTTCTACGGTAAACTTCGTGAGTCGCTCGTGTCATAATCTTTCATTTAAATTTGCGAATAAAAACATCATTTTATATATATTTTTTTCATATCGGCACTTCTATATTTACATAGGTTTCTTTTGCGTAGAAGATGTATTAATATTGCAAATATTCGGCGACAATGGTAGTGAAAGATTACTATAGGTCGATATTACACAGCAAGATCAAGATGGCGCGCGCTTTATGCCGGAAGAAAGCGTGCCAAAGCCAAAGTGCGTGATATCGGTATCGCAAGGTGATATCGCTTGATATCGGCTATATGCGATAGGGAGAATTCATGTTTCTGGAGATGCACTTTTCATACACGCGACTACACCCAGGCTATATTCACAACATGCATGTTCACACTGAATGCAGTGTATATCCGCTATAAAGCTCATCGTACATCATTTATTAATCATCAACCAAAAAAAAAAAAAATTGGGGGGGGGGGGGGGGTGAGGGGACGAAAATTATAATGAAATATGCACTAACATAAACATTAAATCTATCAATAACCAGTCTGCACAGGGCGATGAATCCTTAAAAAATAAGTAATTTACAGAAAATCAATTTCATTGTCGAGAGGAAAGAAAATGTCCAAGAATTCTCACAGTTAAAGGAGAAGTCAAGCTGGTGTTAAAAGAAGGAGAAAAAAAAAGACCAATGAAAGTTTGAGCAAAATCCGATAAGAAATAAGAAAGATATGAATTTTGAAGTTGTAATCAATCAAACACAAATTGGCAACTCCGTGACGATCTTGCAATGTCATCTCCCATTTACCCTGTACCTCTGAAGATATGTAAAACCATTTAAATATATATATATATATATATATAGAGGGGAAAAAAATAAGTACACATGCAGACGTAGCTGTTGGTATCACGCTTTTAATAAGCTTTCGGGCACGCTTTCGGGCACTAATGCCCGAAAGCTTATTAAAAGCGTGGTACCAACAGCTACGTTAGCACCTGAGTACACTACCCCACCAAGAGTGTGAGCCATTTGTTGCTATTATATATATATATAAACGACTAACGGGTACATTAGGAGGACAGTTTTTGTTCTTTTTCTTTGTTCAACTGTCGACTTAATGTACCAACTGTCGACCTAATGTAGGGGTCGCTATTATGACGGAATAAACTCCATTGTTAGGTGTCGACCTAATGTACCCGTTAGTCAAATATATTATATTATATTATATATACAGTTAACAACAAAATTATTCATACCCCTTGGAAAATTCTAGTTTTTTGCAATTTTCCTAAAAATGAATGGTTAAATGAAGTTACTTGCACATCACTTGAATACATTTAGTTATCATCTGCAAATGAATGCCGTTTCCGGTTTAACCTCATTTGCATAACAATAGAAAAGTTGAGTTATCCAAACTGGGTGATGTTCAAAATTATTCATACCCTTGGTGATTTATTGACTTTGTCAATCAGTATGAATCCGATCCTTGTGATTAATGCTTGTAATTCACTTTATTTTAATACACCGTCACAAGGCTTCCGGAGGGGTCTCTGCTGGGATATCAGGCCAGTACCTGTTCTCCAATGGCTCAATCTCCTTGAGGATGTGTCCACACATGCCTTCACCAGACCTTCAGGGAGTTCATTAGATTTCGTGTCCTACAGGTGATGCTGTTATCGACTTCATGATGACAGGACTATGATATTGAAATTTTCGGTCATTTATTCCATGCATTTTAATGAAAATTCTGTATCTACTTATGAAGCAAAACACCATTCCTGAAGAGCCCTTCCCTTTTGCACTGCCTGTGGGAGGGTTCACATTTATTCATTGGCCCCATTCTTAATCAGAGTGCTCAGGAAGGCCATGTTGGTGATATTAAAGTCATTGCATGACTCTAATGTCAGGTCACCGTGAATAACAGTATGTAACCTTTGAGTACCATACACATCCCATATTGACTGTTACTGTATATCAATCTTCATATGGTATATTCTTTGTATCTTTGGTATGAAAGCTACAATCCTTGATATCAAAATGAATATAAACCAAATTTATACCATATGCCCTCCATGTTACCAGCTGCAGTGCACAAAATGCTACCACTTTGACAGTGCACTGGAACATAAAGATCAGTATTTTAAGCTTCACTAGAGTACCCACTTGCAGGTGTCCATATCAAAAATGTGTCAATCAATGTAACTGAATAAACTGATAAAATTGGCACCATCCAACCTTTAGACAACTACCATGGCCTCCCAAACATTCTTAATAATAATGGAACAAAAGTATCAGGAAATACCTTCCCTTGACAGTGCAACACTGAATGCCTCTAGGGAAGTCTCTCCAGGAAGAGTGCTTTGTTTCAACTTAGATACAGAATTGTCATTAAAATGTAAGGAATATTAACGAAAATATCAATATCATAGTCCTATCCTCATGACGTCTAAAACGACACCACCTGCAAAAATCTGCTTTAAATCCATCGAATCCCCTGAAGACCAGGTGATGGCATGTGTGGACAACATCCTCAAGGAGATTGGGCCATTGGAGACCAGGTATTGGCCTGATATCTCAGTAGAGACCTCCAGAAGCATTGTGACAGTGTGAAGAAAGTGTTACGAGCATTAATTACAAGGACTGGATTCATACTGATTGACAAAGTCAATAGATCACCAAGTGTATGAATAATTTTGAACATCACCCAGTTTGGATAATTCACCTTTTCTATTGTTATGCAAATGAGGTGAAACCAGAAACAGCATTCATTTGCAGATGATAACTAAATGTATTCAAGTGATGTGCAATTAAATTCAGTTAACCATTCATTTTTAGCAAAAATGCAAAAAACTAGAATTTTCAAAGGGGTATGAATAATTTTGTTGTTAACTGTATATATATATATATATATATATATATATTATAAGGAAATAACATATACAACAGCTTTGGCAACACTCGTGGAAATAAATACAATGCGAAAGGAAATGAGAGAATAATGGTTGCGTAATTATTCTCTCATTTCCTTTCGCATTGTATATATTATATATATATAAATATATATATAATATATATATATATATAAATATATATAATTGTATATATATAATTTCCCGATATCTCTATATCATACATCTGCCCTAGATATAACCATTGCACATTTGTTTCAATACAAAATCTATTCCTTAATCATAAATTTAAAAAGGAAAGGGAAAATTGATGACATTATCTGTACATAGCGAATAGGAGATGACCTCGCAAGACACGTCACGGAATTGCCAATTTGTGTTTGATTCATTTATAACTGCAAATATATAAACTTTCTTGTTTCTAATTGGATTTTGCTCAAACTTTCACTAGACTGTTTCTTTCATTTTCTGCTTTTATTGAAATCAGAGTATTACCAGGGTGGACTTCCCCTTTGATGTAAGATATAGGTTGAGAAAGATTGCAAGCTCGCTCCCCCCCCCCCTCTCTCTCTCTCTCTCTCTATCTCTCAATCTCAATCTCACTCCAGCCCCCCCCCCCCCTTCTCTCGGAACCCTCTCTCCAATGATTTGATATCAAATAGGACTTCCTGAATATGAAGGTACGTCCTTCTTACCTTTGAGTGTTTTTTTGTATTATAAAGGAGGGCACCTTTATGGAAGCATTGTGGTATATTGCTGGGGCTTTAACTCTCACACGCCGAGAGGACCTGGGCTCGATCCTTACTCGGTGCTTACATCCTTTCACCACTTGTTTTGCCCATATTGGTCTTTCTCGACCCAGATGTATTTAACGGGTACCTGGCTACATACTGGGGTAAAAATAACTGTGGGGGCCCCCAGGGAGAGCAGTATTCATAGTGACGAGGCTTTCCTAGGTAAATAAGACGATCTCATCATTATTTTTATTATTATTATAATTATTATTATTATTATTATTATTAATATTATTATTATTATTATTATTATTATTATTATTTTTCTTATTATTATTCAACCCTAGCCCTGGAAATAGCAAGTTCTATACTGGGCTAGGAAAATGCACTAATACAAATAGAAACCACCGGATCCTGAAATAGACCCCTGTGGGTTTCTCTCAACAAAGTGTATGGCATAGAAACATGAAACATGATTGGCAGTACAATAATGAATGGCACACTGCCAAACAAAATCTTTCTGAGTAATGGGGATTACCACTCAAAAGGAACTGGAATGTTTTCCTGTAATGTAAACAAGTTCTTGTGTTTTTCATTTATGTTTTTAAAGTATGGTATTCACAGGTAGGTTATTTATTCATTCATTTCATGTATTTCATGTAAATGTCATTAGTTTTTATGTACATGGCAGAGCGTAATTTTATAACAATAACAGTAATAACAATACTAGTGCAATAATGATAAAAACAATGATAATGATAAGAAGAGCAATGATAAGAAGAAGAAGTACAGTAATAAAAAATAATACCTGAAAGGTGGTATTTAACAGCGAAAATTAAAGTAGTTATTTGCACAATAATATAACAATGCTAGTTAAAAAGGCATACCACAAATTTGAAGCAAACGGACTATCCATTATTTTTCATCAAACTAGAAAATTAAGTCTTTTATATCCTTTTGTTGTTGTTAAAACTATTTTTCTTTAAATCCAAATACTTTTCAATGCGGGGTATAGCTTTGTCAAAGGGCACCTCTTCAGTTTTTACATTTTGGCAATGTACAACCACATAAGCCATTTGGTCCATGGTCTTGTAGTGGCAAAATTTACCTGAACCTCGGGGGACTCCGCTCGCTCGTAAAATTTACATACAAGATACCAATTTAGCCAAAACCACATGTTTCGGCAGCGAGATGATGCGGGGCAGGGGGATTTATCTTCGGGCAGGAAGGTACCGAAATATAACAACTTTTGTGATTATCTAGTTTATTTTCATGGCGAATTCACTTTTCAGAGACAAAAGTGCCTTGTTTTTTGCTCGTTCGTAAGATTTAGAAACGGGATGGTTTCGGGCAACAAACACCCTCATATTCGGGCAGTCAGGTGCCCGAATATCCTCATATTTGGCAGCAAGGTTACCGAATGTACGATATACATATCTTATCTCGTGTATTTTGCTGACGACATAACGTTTCTACCATGATAAAGTGCGTAGGCCTATATTCTTAATGTGCTCGTTCGCTTCGCTCGCTAAAAATGTAGACACAGTACATGCAGTATGGTTGATATTCGGACAAGAGGCGTCATCCAACCCTCACTTTCAAAAACGCTCCACGGCCCCTGTCCTATCCCAGATAATTTAAACATAGTATTGTAATGAGATATAAACACTTTATAAGCCCCTGACCCTTAACCAGTCAATGGTTTGATCCACAATCAATTGGTTTGAGAGTTACAACCATCAATCTTTTAGACTAATTTGCCAATTTGTCTAATATTATTGCTGATATCTTAATCATATACATTTTGTATTTTGTGCCCATGGCCCCAAAATCAGCAATAAAAAGAAAATGTTATGAATGATATCATCGAACAGTCGAATGTTTCCATTAGGAGATCAATGTAATTTCTATTTATAGGGAATTAATTTGATCTCCTTAATCCACCATTAAGCCAAGGTGTAAGAAATATGTAGGAAGCACGGGAAAACAAGGTCTTTTTCATCTCTGATGAGGGGGTGGCTCATTGTCATCTTAGATGAGGGATGGCTCCAAGGCCTGTGGGGTGTATAAGTGTATTGTATAAAATGACCATTTCTGAACGTTCAAAATGGCTAAATCTTGGGAGCTTCAAGGGGCTCCACCCAGTGGACCTCACCCATGGGGACTTTGTGGGATAAAACAACCCCTCCCCCTCCCCAACAGGCTTTGGAGCCACCCCTCAGCTAAGATGACGCTGAGCCACCCCCTCATCAGACTTGAAGATGATCTAAGTTGTTTTCCGCTTGTTTCCTACGTCTATGTCTTTCTTATACCCGGCTTTAAATTATGAAATTATCTGAAATACATATCGCGGTACAACTTCATTAAATCATATTAGTTTAAAGAAACTGCAGAAATATTTTTTGTCGATTAGAATTGAAACAAAAATAATTCATAAATATTTATAAAGTTTGAAAACAGTTCTTATTTCCAGAATTCAAATTATTCTTGTTCATGTTCATGTGAAAAAAGTTAGCTTAAGTAATGAAGGAGCTTGATTCATACAGCTTCACAAATATTCATTTGTCTACGACATTCCTCGGGGTATTCACTGGTTGAGCCATATTTTGAGGGTTGTTTTCGCTCATTATCGCATGGGAGGTGGTAATTATAGATGCAAGTCGGTCCCGGCAGTGCTCTTTGAACCGATTCAATTCAATTCAAATTAATATTTTTGTTTCCATTGATTTTGACAACATTCAACATCTGTTCAAATCGTAGAATTTACATGTAGTATGATTATGATCAAGAACTTGGAATACAAGAAAGATCCCAATAAGCAGACGCTTGTAGCGAGTACGCCTGCATACACAAATACAATATAAATTAATACAAGAAAATAATAAAGGAACAGACAAAGAGAGGGAGAGAAGAAGATAGGGAACTTTGAGTAGAGAGAAAGAAAGAGGACTACAACATAGTAATAATGGAGTTGTATGGCATGCATGAATACTGCAGTGGCAATATATACGGTGACAGTACAATATCGAAATATTCACAGGCATTCTTACAAAATGATACTGGAAACAGTTTCGGTTTGTAATAATTGAACATAATAATCAAGCAAGGCATCATGAACGATAATCCGATATCATACACTTTCTTTAGCTTCCTTGTGAAGTTTATCAGAGACACATAATTTCTCACGGGTGCAGAGAAATCGTTCCAAAGCTTAAAGGGATACGCCACTGGGCGGCCGTGGTGAAAGTCAGGATTGCGTAAGCCCCATTCACTCGTACACAAAGTTTGTGCGTCGAACGCGTCCGTTGGACTAAGTGGGATTACATTTCGACTGCACGATATACCGACCGAATCCCGCACGGGAGCTCGAGCTCAGGCGGAGAGTGCATGTTTGTGCGGCGACCAGTCTATCCGAGGTTTGCGCCCCGCAGGGGAACGGCATGATCGGGTAACGATCACGGTACCCTCTCGCGGCATTAAAACGTCCACAATCTGCGGTTGAGTATCCCTTTAAGACCGGTGAAACGGATATTATGTTGACAAATAAATGTACCGTGTTTGGGAATACAGATTTATCAGTTGATCTTGTACCATACTTATGAATAACTAAAACACATTGGAAAAGGCAACATGGTGATTGTGAGTTTAGACATTTGTAATTATAACAAGGTACACAAGGTACAGTTTATTTATATCTTGAAAGCGAAGCAACTTTAGAGATTTATATAAAGAATTGCTACTGGATCGTGGATGAGACCGGGGGGAGGGGGGGGGGGGGGGGGGGCACTCGACCAAAAAAGTGGTGGGTATGTGCCGCCGGCAGGACAAAAAGGGGGTTCGGAACGAGCGTGTCATGAAAAAGGATGGTCTTCGGAACCACTAACATTTTTGAAAACGAGGCGCTTTGGAACTGGATGACAATATAAATAACCATTGATGCTACGGAACTGGGCATCGTTTCACCAAACCGTCACAAGCACAACTTCGCCGACATCCAGAAACGCATGATAATTTCAATAGACGCGTTTCAATGGGATGTCGGCCATGGGTGTCCATCCCGGGGGATGGGGGTATATAGCCTATCCCCAAAAAAGAAATTGAGGTGGGGGTGGCCTGTATTATCATCCCCCAATATTCTGGATAAAATAAATAAGAATTATGATACATTAACTAAAAACTAAAGGTTGTCCAAACTCATATGTTTGATCTTAAAATACCATCACATTCTTTAATGATTATAAGTAAGGAAATAAGAAATGCTATAATTTCAATGCGAAAATATGGAAGAAAATTCGTTCGCTCGCATTGTTATTCTCAATTAAGGGGTTCCGAGCATTGGCGTAGATCCGTGCATTCCTTCTTTTCCTTAAAAGAACATTTTGGGATGCTCTAAAATGCAAGTTTTATAGACAGATTTTTGAAAAAGTCCTTGGTGTGGGAGGGGGGGGGGGGGGGGTGTGGCGTAAGTTTATTGTTTACCCCGCGCGCCACAATCCCTAGATACGCCACTAACTTCGCTCCCTCGACGGCCGGTCACCGGTCACCCCCCCCCCCCCAATCATGAACACGGTTCGACACCCCTGATGTCGGCGAACCCGGACATATGACTGTTTGATGAAACGCTATCCTGGTTCCCACACACAAACTCCCATTCGCTTAAAGGGATACTCAATTGCAGATTGTGGACGTTTTTATGCCGCGAGAGGGCACCGTGTTCGTTACCTGATCATGCCGTTGCCCCGTGGGGTTCAATCTTCGGACAGACAGTACTAGTCGCTGTGCAACATGCATGCTCCGCCTGAGCTCGAGCTCTCGTGCGAGATTCGGTCGGCTTCGTGCAGTCCGATTATAATCCCAGTAGTCCAGCAGACGCGTTCTACGCACAAACTTTGTGTACGAGTGAATGGGGTTTACGCAATCCTGGCTTTCCCCACAGCCGCCTGGTTGCGTATCCCTTTAATACGCTGTGTGTCATGGAAAGTCTGTGGTGTATTCGAAACGGACCGGGGCGGGGCGGGCTACAACGGCCAGAACGACGGAATGAAAAAAAGCGGTGCTTTGGAACGGTTTTTCTCTCTTCTTTTTCTCAACAAGAGAAAAATGGTATCCTTTGAAACGGAAATTTTAAAATTTCCATTCCAATTTATACCATATTTCTCTTTTTTTAACACTTAAAAGTGTAAAAATAGGGGTCTTCTGGGCAGTACATACCCACCGCACACTATGTACTGAGTGCCTCCCCCCCCCCCCCCCCGGGGGGGGGGGATGAGAACCTGATATGATCCGCAAAACCTTGTTTTGCAATGTACATAGCTTCGTAACAGTTAAAAGTCCGCTATGTATTTGCCCATATACATGTACTACATTCTCTAATTAACATTTCAAAATGGTCCCTCTCACGAAGTAAGCGGAGCAAACATACGTGTATACCCCTGATGCCTCAATGTCTATAATAAGTAAATAATAATGAAAGCGCGGGACCTACATCGTTAGACTAATCTTACACACAGTAACGAATACTGCATAGATGAGTACTGGCATTGATAAATGGCACTCAGTATTGCCTCGATGTGCATTATTTTTCAGAGAATTATCCGTAGATTTAATCGAACATTGATCAAACTTACTTTTCCATTGTGGCGCCCAACATGCATCTGGTTTGCAACGGTCACAAACGGTTACAGATGAATACAAGAAAATCAGCTTAAATCTCACTTTCCAGTTGTATATTCGTCAAGTATATCGCAATCAATCATTTAAGTGTGTATTATGTAGGATACGAAGAGTAAATGCACGTGACTGAACTTATCAAACGGGCTATAAACATTTCGATTCTGAAACTACTTTATGAATATGTTATGAGGTGTTTGTTTTTTACCGGATGAGTTTTAATTCGCAATACCTAGGTCCTTCACGTCGATAATCGTTATGAACCATCATTAGATCTTGAGTTGGACAAGTGCCGTTTATAGACAGTGGTGTATAAAGCGTTTTCTCTCATCGGGGGGGGGGGGGGGGGGGGGAGATTATTTTCTCACTTGGTAGGTGGTGTTACATTATCTAATTACCAGGTTATTCATTACAAGAGTAGCTTGTTGATTCATATCTTTCTAACATTCTTCCCCCTCCCCTTATCTTTGTATCATATTCCTCATTTTTCCGGGGGTAGGGGCGTGCCGCCCACGTACCCGTCATGACAACTAGCGGCAAATGTAGTGGCGAATATGAATACAATAAAAGACATGTTCCTATTTTCTGAAGTGCGTATGATAGCAATTACCAGCAGTCATCGATAAGGACTCCCAGTGACCCATTTACTAAACCTGGATCGAGAGGGACAATTTAAGATGAAACGCCTGCATGTCTTAGGGCATAATAAGCAGCAGATCAGCTAGGCTCGAACCGAACACTCACCAGATTTAAAATGTACAGTGTAGTGTATGAACAATTTTAAAAGTCGATTTATTTATTATTAAGAAAAGGAACATATCAGAAAACGATTAATTTAACTGTACCGTCTTGCAATCCATTTCGTCGTCAAATATCTCCAGCATATCCTGATAAAACACCGAGTTGGTGTTTTGTTTCCATAGGAGTCACTTGAAGAATAGTGCTGCCTTAGTATTATTTCATGAGTTTATGTTGGAGATCAAGTGTCTTTAGCAGACATAAAAGACTTTCTTTTCCGGTATTCTGTTGGGGTTTTTTTTTAATAGCACCGCGACAATTTTGTTCATTAAAGGTACTCTGAAGTTGCGTTCAGAACCAAAATTCAGATGTTGTTAAATGATTAAAAAGGATATTGGAGGTCAGTTAATGGTACAAACTTACTCAAAATTTCAAATTCAGATTTTATTCGAATCATCAGCAATCATTACCACTGGCGGATTGGGGTGGACGACCGCCACGTAAACCCTTTTGTTTTTAGATGAAGACTTCTTTCTTCCTGCTTGTGGAAAAATTTCGGAGTGAAAAGGCACCAAAAAACTGATGACATCTTTTCCACCTTCTTTTTGCCGCTGGTCAGAAACTTTCCTAATTTTTCATTCCCATGCGGTATAAAAGGCTGGATCCGCCAGTCAGCATTTCTATACCTTGTTAGCAGTAAACTGTGGTTTTAAACTATATCATCACTAGGCAAGCCTTTAACTTTAAACGAAATCATTGTTATTCCATATTGATACTGTGACATTACACCAAAACCATCACTGTGCCTAATTAATGGTACGCGTGACTTTAAACCAATTCATCGCTATGTGGTACTGATACTGTAGCTATATATAATCTTAACTGCCACTATGCCTAATTCGTAGCATACTAAATTTATTAGGACTCTAAACTAAATAATCACAATGTCTTGTTAATGATGAACTGTATAAGTGTTTCATACTGATAGTGTGACTTTACACCAAAATCATCGCTGTATACCTAATTAATGCTACACATGACTTTAATAATATGTCATTCGGACTACCGAGCGCACACCGATGCACTCTTTCATAAATATAAGATACTAAAGATAAGCGATTTATATAGTTATAATCTTGGAATATTTATGCATAATCTGAATAGAAACGAATTGCCCAATATATTTTATTCAATATTTTCAAAGAATCTCAATATTCATGATTACCCTATGTCACAATGTGACTGGAATTCAGCCCTAGCAGCTGTTTAACCAGGGACACACTTGCACTTAGGGGACAGGAATTCTATTAGGACAAGGTAGGGTGCACTCCATGAATAGAAAACAATGTTGACAGGACCATCCTGTGCTTGTGAGAGGAGTAGTTCGGAAAAACTAGGATGCGCTGCAATCTCGCGACATCTTCATGTTTCCAGGCATTCAGGCCGGGAGAAGGCTCCTCGCAACTCACCCCGAATTAGGAGATTATGTAAGTATTAAAATGATATGATTTATCTTTAAATTAAATCCTTGATTATTTGTGTTAGTTTTGTAAAGGAAATTTGACCAGTAACACCAAGATATTTTCCTTAGAGAAAGAAACAATGCCATTGAAAATATTACATTTATACTGAATTGTTTAGTTTGAACAAATGGATAAGAGGGTCTATACTTTGTTGAATTCTATGTGTAATTTTAGGAAAAAGGATAATCAAGTTTCAGTGTAAATTATAGGAGAAATCAGTTTTAAATTTTGTCTTTGGAACTGGAAAACAATAATTTTGGTTATTAATGCATTGTTATATATATTCTTGTTGGTTGGAAGAATGCATGTTTATTTGAGATAATCATGATAATTGTATAATTTCATGTCAGAATGAAGATATACTCATTGATTGTAGAAACAAGATGTATTTCAGTTACAATTTAATTTATTTCATTGAAATATATTCAGGAATAGTGGATCAGTTTTGCATTATGATCTATTTTAAAGTATTTTCCTTAAAAGAAATGGGAAATTTGTATGTATATTATATTCCTTCAATATAGAGATAAGGATACTAGGCAGTTGCCATGAAGTTGTTCGGTATTGTAATATTTTAACAGCTGTCTACATGGATGAGCTGGGCTCTTGTTCTTGCTCTTCCTCCTCCTCTGACGGTTGTCAACTTAGTAGTGTGTCTACGATCAGAGACATCGAGCCATGGTCTTCAGTATTGTAGCCTTCTAGCGACTCAGACAGAGGCCATTCTACATCACGATAGACGGCTATTTTGCAGAAACGACATGGGCATGGCATCATCGACGTCACAGTTGTTCATCAGGAGACGAAGTCGATATACCCAATGAACTCATGAACAGTTGCGATAAGTATGGGCAGCCCATCTTGTTCTACAAACCAATATGCTAGCAAGTCAGACATTTTCAGTTATGGCTCTAAGTTGTGATGTTTAGTTTAGTCCCGGGCATTGTAGTTATGTGTAGTGATACGAGTCCATGCTGTTTATCATAAATTGTTAGTCTTTTGAGAGCTCATGTTATTAATGATTTCATAAATGATGCGAATAATGGAATGTTAGTAAAGGAATTCCCTTACTCATGGTTATTTAGATAAGATATCATTATTGAATTGCTGATAAGGCAAGTGGATTTTCTTTTTTCTTCAAAATATTTGAATATTTTGGAATCTAACCTGGAAAACCCCTCAGGGTATGATAAACCATTGATTACAAGTCTGGAATCAGTGATAATTCAAAAGATGTATTAATTATTTGACTCTCACCATGATTATGTAAATGATCATTTTACATGTGATATTGATTATTGATACCTATATGGAAGAAAGAAATTTGATACAGTAATAAAGATTACATCAATTTAATCTCTAAATTCAATGTCATTGTGTAATCTCTTGTGAACATTTTACTACTCAGCAGAATTGTACTTATCGTCAGACACATCAAATTCAGTGGTTTAGATCTGACACCCTACTAGGTCTGCCGGGCTTTTTCATCTACCAAGAACGATAACATTGATTTCACATAAAAATTTGCTGGGTCAAAACTCTGGAACTCTCTTCCGGATCCAATTAGAAATAAAGCCACACACTTTAGTTTCAGTAGAGGGTTTAAAAAACGTTTACTTCAAAAGTACAATTCATCTAATGGTTAGAGTCACTCTTTTCCCCCCTTTTTTGTGCAGTTTTGTCTTTGTTCAGTCTTGTTTTTCTTGATTTCCCATTTTTTCCTCTTTCTTTCTTTCTTTGTCTTGTTTTGCCCTGTGTTGTCCTGTCCTAGTTTTGTCCTGTTTTGTCTTGTATCTTGTCAGTTTCTTGTTTTTCTTGACTTTTGTTTGTCTTCTTTCCTCTTCCTCCCCCTTTTTCCCTTTTATTTCTTTCTTTGTCTGGTTTTATCCAGTTTTGTCTTGTATTATTATTATTAGTATTTATTTGTTTGCTTTTTTCTGGTCCTTACCATTAAATATGTACTTAGTATTATTTCAGTTGTATGTTTCTTTTATGGTTAAATAAATCTGAATCTGAATCTGAATCTGAATTGTTATTCTCTGGACAGGCCTTTATGTTTAATTTTTTAAATTGAATTGAAATTCGCATTTATTTCCGTTTGACAAACATACAATATAGAAAATGTTACAAAAAAGAAGGCGAAAATCCGAAAAGCATAGCTTGTGTTGGGAACGCCTTAGACCCCCCCCCCCCCCAAAAAAAAAAAAAAAAAAAAAAAAAATAAAAAATAAATAAATAAATAAAATAAAATAAAATGTTACTGTAAGAGCATCAGCATGATCATTTGATGCGATTGTGATTAAATATGTCAGTGACATCCGTTCATTTTTCACCTGGTTTCGACAATATAAATTTTCCAAATTCATATAAAAATGGTAATAATATCACAAAGGCAAATGATGTACGTACTGAGACTGAAAGTGTGTAAGATTCAAATGACGGAGTATTGTTTTCTCGGTTTCTTTTTTTATTATGTTTTGCTTTCTTTGGGTGCAAGATAGGGAATGCATTTAGTAATTTTAGGTTGTTATAGCTAGTCAGGTCTGCCATCAGGGGCGGATCCAGGAGCCCCTCCTGGTTTTGCAGAAAGCTTACGTTTGGCATTTGTCTATAATATTAAAGGGAAATTAACCTCAGCGTATGAATTAGCTTATTTTGAATGGTGTAGTATATGCCTCTTATTTGATACATGCAATTTCATGTAAAAACACAGGATATAGATATAAATCACTATTTTCCAGCCAAGTTATCGTCTGCTAGCAATAATAAGGGGGCTGCCATTACTTTATGTGTACACGAACATATTTTTCATCCCAAGTAAAATTTCCTTCATCGTTAACTTGTAATTGATTTTTAGAGGACAAATATATATTAGATAAAGTCACATATTCTGAAATGTAAGTTTAGTTTTATATATTTTTTAAAAGGTCTTAATTTGTTCATAAAAAATATACTTCATAAAAAATATACGTCAAGGACGGAGAATTGACGTCAAGGACGGAGACAATCGTAACAATACCAAAACAAAGCGAGGAATCTGCTTTACAGGATGGCTATTAGAACTCATGGGTCGTCAATTATCTAGGCCCATGGCCAATAACAATCGTAATACAATCAGAACAAAGCGACGTATCTGTTGTAAAGGTAGGCTATTATCAATGCATATGGTACCTAATGATCCGTGTCATGCACAAAATGGCAGCCTCCATGGAAAGACGTAGCAGACAATAGGTGCATCTAGAATATCACGTGGGGTTAATTGTCCTTTAATGACAGTAGCAGATTCACGGATCCCCGGCCCGTGACCCCTCCTTTTGAAAGAAAAGTATGCTTTGTCTCCCCCCTTTTTTTTAGAACTGATAACCTTTTTTGTTGCTTGTCAGAGAATTATGGGAGTAAAAGTGGACCCCATAAAATTTGATAACCCCCCCCCCCCTTCACTGAGCGACTTTTGGAGGGCTGGCGAAAAAAATTCTCGCCACTCCCCCACTCCCCCCCCCCCCCCCCCCCCCCACTGAACGATTTAAGATATGGATCTCCCTCCAAAGCTGTCCCCCTCCCCACTTTTACAAAATGCTGGATCCGTCCCTGACAGCCCTGCATTTCTGTGCCCCCTTTAAAAAAAAAAAAAATCCTTGATCCGTGATGACAGACCGGCATTTCTGTACCCATTTTTTTTACAAAATCCTTGATTCCCCCCCCCCCCCCTGATGACAGCCCTGCATTCCTGTGCCCCCCCCCCCCCTTTTTACAAAATCCTGGATCCGCCCCTGATGAGAGACCTGCATTTTTGTGCCCCCACCTTTGTTACAAAATCCTGGATCCGCCCCTGATAATGATAATAATAATAACAATATTTAGAAAAAAGTCAACGCACCTTTTCGGCAAAACCGGGGGTGATTTGGACGAATGGTGGCGTTCGCATCAACGCGACTTTTAAATCCTATCATTTCTCTTTTCATGATATTATTTTTTGCTTTCCATCTTTACTTACTTTCCTTAAACCATTCTTTGTTTTTATCCTATCCTTTTATCATCTCTCCTTGCGTTATGTTATTCTTTTATTCAAATTATCATCTCTTCTGTCTTAAAGTTTCCTGATGTTACTTTTAATTTCTTTATCCTTCTATCATTTACATCTCTATCTTTCTTTGTTATTATATGTTTTTATCCACTCATTTTTTTCTTTCCAACTTTTCTTTTGTTGTATTCTTTGTTTCATTTGATCATCTTCTTTTCTTGCCCTTCTCTCCTCTCTCTGTCGTTCATGTTTTTAGCCTGAAAACGGGGAAATCATACTAAGATGACACTTTTCTCAATTTGTCCACTTGAAGACTAAATTAATGTTCGAAACTTTCTACCCAGCGAGATTATTATATGCTTTAAGACACATAATAAGTATCTTGAATACCACACGTCTCCCCACGGGCAACCAGTGAATTTTGTTTAGAATCGGAATAATTATATACAGTATAATGGAGTAATGTATATTCACATTATGTATATTAATCCATATGTTCTCATCAAGCTATTCATACCAACTAAAATCGTCATGCCTTTTTGATGGTAGAGTGTGACATGAAACAGAAATAAGCGTTGTACTGACGGTATGTGCGACTTTAAAGGGCCCATACCAAGCTATTCTCGCTACCTCAAATATGCAATTTTCGACGTAGAGGGCAATATTATGCATGGAAATGGTCCGCATCTTCCTTAACTTCACTTCCGGTCCGTATTGAAATACTACGGCTTATGAATAAAATGAGTGCTAAAATGATTAATTTTTGGATCGCATGACATAAACCACTCAAATTTTAAAAATACAACAAATTGTCTCAATAAATCATGATGGTATCTTTTCAAACATGTCGGTTAAACTCAAACTCGAGGATTTTGGTAATACCTGTGTACATTTTCAATGCAAAAAGACAAGGACTTGTCGACCCAATCGGGATATTGTCAGCACTGCGCATGCGTGGTTTGCATGACAAACGCCATCTGTTGGCTAAATTGCGTATTCGGGGTAGCGAGAATTTCATGTTAACTTTTGTTGATTTATGATACCCTGATCATCATTTATGTGGCCAAAAATGTATATCAATATATGTCATATATTTTATAATAATTTTTCAGAATTTTTCTCTAGAGGGTGGTTGCCCTAGGGGGTAATTGTCCTAGGGGGTAGTTGTCCTAGAGGGTGGTTATCCCAGGGGTGGTTATCCGGGGGTGGTTGTCCAGGGGGTAGGTGTCCGGATACGAAAATTAACATCTCAATAGATATTATGTTAGATAGTAAGTCTAGTGGTTTCTTACAATGGCATCATACAAAACACCCGTAAAAGAAAGGTAAGTGAAGGTGTATTTGTAAATTGCTATTGTGAGAAAAAACTTGACATTAACTATCTGACATAGCAATATCTATTGAAATGAAAATATACTGAAAAATTATTATAAAATATGTGACATATATTTCGATATTTTTTGCCCCATAATTGATGATCTGGGGTGGTATTCCGAGCACCATTTTATCTCTAGAACTTTTTATTTCATTAAAAAAAAAATTGGTATTCTGAGACCACTTTTTATCTCGGATTTCATCTCATATCTTATCTCAGTCTCCTACATCTTGCGTGCCTATACAGGTTGTACGCATGATGCGTGCAGATTTAACACGCTTATACGCCAATCATATTATTTGTGGGGAAGATAAAATAAAACTTTAAATAATTTTGGACAAGTATGGTGTTACTCGTGCGATCATAATAAACAAAAAGATATAGAGTACTGACTATATTTTATTAGCAACATTCTCACACAATTATCGAATTCTATTTCAAGAATTTTGCCAACTAATATCACACTTGCAATAATGCTTGTCAAGGATCTTCTAAGACCTCGGAAAGTACGTCAGTAATTTTCAAGGAAATTCGCGCTCCCTTGCCCCAGAGACTGGCGGGGAGCTTGGGTGATTATGGTGGAAGTGAAATCTAACGATATTTCTGATTGGTTAAGGCATCATAAATAGGCGTGTCCTAGATGAGATAAAATCTCGCTAAAATGGTTCTCAGAATACCGATTTAAAAAGATGTTAAGGTTATTTCATTTCACTGACTTAATATCTCAAATTTTATCTGAGGTGAAATGAATCTCAGAATACCGCCCCAAGGTATTATAAACCAACAAAAGTCAACATACATTTGCTTGGCATGGGCCCTTTAAACCAATCAATACTAACATTGACTGTTGCTGATTGTCCTCTTGACATTCATAAATAATGTGGGGGGAAAACCCGTGTTTAGGAATTGCGAGTACAATTATTCCTGTACAGAATTGAAGCACATTATTTCTCGTAGACTGACTATTATCACACATTTATCATCCCCTTATTCTTTCCAATTCTTTCCATCCCTTCTTCCCTTTCCCTCTGTCTTTCTCTCTCTCTCTATCTGTCTTTGAGTATTTATGTTTACCTTGTAATCTACATGTAGCTATTAACCTGAATGATATTTTTATTCTGATATTATCCATTACATGGTTTATTTATTATGTGTATCTAATTCTGTTGCCAGTTAGGCCAATTATATGGATTGATAACAATAATCTGAATCTAAATCTGAATTCTTCTAAAAAGAAAATGATCACAAGCATCTTCTGATTGAGTGATTACACAATAGATTTATTAGAAATTACCAGCTCAATGAATGTGTGAATGTTTGATACCAACTTCCAAAGAAAATCACTTGACTATTTCACAGATTTCACAAATGCAAGAGTGTTTTAACAGCTACCATGTTTTCAAATTAGTTAAGGTATCATATTTGTATTCCATCATAAATATGTGCCTATACATGAACAATACCCACAGTAATTACGTCATTTTTCACGCAAATAGTTTTCCCCCACGGTAACCCAAACAATGATGCTTGTTCAACTCGTATAATCAAGATGTTTTGAGAAGTGAGACTGCTTTAATAGCACTCGTCGTTTAGAAATTATCGACCGTAACTTCCTCATTGCTTTAAAGCCCCAAATCAGTCTAACACAGCCCATTTAGGTCCAGGCAATGAGTAAGTGAGTTGAGTTATTGCAAATCATATGGGCAATTATACAAGAACATGCATGATGTCCATAAATTTTCAAATGAAAAAAAAAACGTCTTCAAAGTATTCATACACTACTTGATTCAACAAATATATGTAATAACCCATTCACCAATTTTAATAGCGAATGCAAAATATTGCCTCATTTTAAACTTTTCAAGACAATAATTGACATTTTGTGGTTTGGCTCAAAAGCTTTTGATTCAGAGCTCTAAAAAATATACCAGATGCATGAGTAGAAAGAGCAACAATTTAGAAAACACACTATGCCCATTGTGTTGCATGACCATATTGTGTTTGATGCCAGGAATTTTAAACACGAGAATAAGCTTTAAAATCCTTAAATTGGCAACACACTAAGAGGTTCAGAATCGCTGTATTTTATCAAAACTGGCAAATTTCAACTTTTCAACAAACTTTGGGGCTATGTATATTATTTTCAAAGACATTACATCTTATTAGAACCATGTAGCACTAAAAAGAAAATTATCATTGTTGCCAATTTGAAGAACAAATTGTGAGC
Organism: Heliocidaris erythrogramma; assembly: GCA_025617745.1. Classification (NCBI taxonomy): domain Eukaryota; kingdom Metazoa; phylum Echinodermata; class Echinoidea; order Camarodonta; family Echinometridae; genus Heliocidaris; species Heliocidaris erythrogramma. The sequence goes on along the minus strand of CM046866.1, from coordinate 10,473,629 downwards.
ATTTTAGCCCTTAAATAATTCCTGTCCCAAAAGGGTTAAAAAAAATTTGAATTGAATAGTTGCCTATGAACAACCATAGTCTGCCACTGATGAGTCCTGTTTTTCCCCAGAAACATGATGAAACAAACTCGTTTATTTTTGTAAACAAATTTTTAGGCATTTTACTCCCAGTGTTAAAGATCGTATGCTCGATCTGTAATGAAAAACACAAGTCAGAAAAAAATTGGAACCAGCGGGATTCGAACCTGTCATCTACTGCTTGCCGGGCAGCGACTTAACCACCAGGCTATTCTGGTTCACGGCCAAGTCACGATGAACTGGAATCAAATACCCAAGATCCTCTTCTTTCTGACTCATTAATATTCAAACGGTCCGCCGTAGACAATGGTTAGTAAACGAAGAAGCTTGATGGGAGGAATTTTAATTTGTAAACAAATTTTTAGGCATTTTACTCCCAGTGCTAAAGATCGTATGCTCGATCTGTAATGAAAAACACAAGTCAGAAAAAAAATTGGAACCAGCGGGATTCGAACCTGTCATCTACTGCTTGCCGGGCAGCGACTTAACCACCAGGCTATTCTGGTTCACGGCCAAGTGTTTTTTTTTTCTGACTTGTGTTTTTCACTACAGATAATGAGTCAGAAAGAAGAGGATCTTGGGTATTTGATTCCAGTTCATCGTGACTTGGAAACTCGTTTATGTTTAAAGTTTATAATCAATAAGAATTGTCGTTGCTAAAGAATCACTTGATGCTAGATTTGATTGACAAAAAGCTGCTGTACACAACACCAAATCATTATCCACGAAAAGCAATCATTATGTACATTACTTAGCTGTATATTCTGAGATAAATGTTGATTCATATACGATTTAGAAGATTATTCCAATAATAATTATTTTCCTTTTTTTCATTTCCTAATAGCATTAGACATTGTGCTTAATAACATTATACTTACATCGTGAGAAATCACATACCTTTTCCCCCTCAAATCTGACGGTTTTAACAAGGAAAATATTCAAGCATTCTTGAAAGATTGAAGAGAATATTTATTACAAGTGATTAATATGATTTAATTGATATACATGTATATTCAAATTCGAACATTTGATGGATTGTTCACGTACCCTTAAATGTGCCGTACGTCAAACTGAACTTGATAAAACCCCAGAATGGAGTAATGACTAGTAGGTCTTGTCATCATGGGCCCCGTTTCATAAAACTGGTTATCAATAACAACAAGTTACAATAATTGTTATAAGCTACTGAAATCCTTGAATCTGATTAGCTGAGACAGGATTTGTCATAAAAATGAGGCAGATGTTCCTGATAACAAGTTTTATGAAACGGAGCCCTGGACTAATCATGTACAAATGTACTGGGCAAGTCCAAGATAATGTCTAATACGTTACCAAATATTATGGAATTGTAGTATAGAATTGTGAAAATATGTTGATGTAAAAAAATAATTTTACTTGATATTCTGACTATTCAGAGCTCTCCCAGGGCTACAGGCAATCATCAGTCTTCAGATATACATAAATATAGGATTTCCCGGTCAAATTCATCAAAACAGCCAAACTGATGCACAGTCATTCAATAGACCTGTTTACTAAGTGATTCAAATTTTATGCATACTTTTGAAACAAAGGTTGTTCTTGACAACCTGAAAGCTTGCCAGAGGCTTGTCAGACATAGCAACAAGTAATGTATGCAAACTGGATTCCAAGTATTGTAGTTCATTCATTAATAACAGGTTAATGGAATACCTCGTTACTAGGTCCCCAGGAAAGAAACATCCATAAATTTGAATCACTTAGTAAACAGGTCTATTGCCTAAAATGAGCATTCACTTGGATTTTTAGGGGATAAGATGGCATACTTTCATCGTGCAATTTGATAGAATGAGCATTGAAATTAGAATTTTACCCAATGAGCATTCAAATTCACAGGAGCTTCGGATCGCGAACATTTGGGAATTCGAATTCATCAATAGACAAGCATGTTCGCGATTTAAGCGATGTATTTAACAATGTACTCATTTCCTTCGAATTTTCAAATTGTTTCTACATGATAAGATTTAGAAAAAGATATGTACAGTCGTGTTCTTGCAATGTCATAGATCAAGAATAAGTGATAATTATGAAAATTATAAGGTAAAATCATGGAACAAAACAAAGTTGATAAACAAACGCAAGCGCCGCGAAACGATTTCTAACTATGAAGTGGGTTGTCGAGCCCCTTTAGCACCCCTCCTACATGGGAGGTGGGGTGGGGGGAGGGGCGTGGGGGGGGGGGGGGGGGGGGGGGGGGGGGGGGGGGGGGGGGTTAGATTTTAAAGAACAAAAAGAAGAAGAAATGGCAAAGCGAAAGGTGGTGAACTGAAAAAATAAGATTGGACAAAACATAGCTTTTCCCGCCCAGTTTCGTCAAAATTGCATCCGATTTAACGATGCAATCATTCAATTTCGAACGAATTTGAATGATCACCGAGATGAATTAATAAACATGTATACTATTACAGAAATATAAACATTACTTTTCAAACGGAGAGAAATTTGCTCTACATCCTTCGGGGTAACCTCGCTAGTCACAAGGACCGCTACTCATAAGGACCGCTATCCATAATGCGTGACTAAATGAATAGCGGTTTTGTATGAATAGTGGTCCTTCTAAATACCGAGCAAACCATAAACAAATTACCTCGTTATTCATAAAGAACTCCATTCAGAAGTACCACTATCATAAATATTCATAAGGACCGCTATTCACAACGCGTGTTAAATGAATAGCGGTTTTTCTATGAATAGCGAGCGGACCCGCATCCTTCGATTACAATTTATTCCAATGTAACAGGCTCTGCAATCGACATACAAATATCCACAACTAAAAACAAGTACATGTATATATATTCCGAGGGCTAGCAGTATTACAAAGAAAGACTTTGATACTGATATTACAGTTAAATCTAGGAAGATGATCAATATACAATACAACAAACGAATATGGTTTTTAATGTACAGACTATCCAAAAAGGAAATCCAGAATAATGTGGCCGGGGAACGGAGGAGAACTTGGAGCGAAAATAACCATATTGAAAAGAACATGTCTTGTCCTTTATGAAATATACATGTATACTATAATCTAAACAGATTACATTTTGAATCTTCCGATTTCATCTATGTACATGTACATAGAATTTAATGGACATTTATCATGAATCATTTATTCTAAGATATATCTAGGACTATAGGGCTACGTCTTATATCTTTCTTCGTAGGCGTGATGATGACATAGTGTTCTTTCAATGAACATCTGTCCGTGGCCTTTTAACCTTCTTTTGTTGGGGAAGGAAGGGATTCATCTGATTCAAAATCAAAACATAATTTTGAACTCAGATTAACCGAAGTACTCTTCCTTGAGTTCTACAAATTCCGCTTCAATAAGAGCACTCTTTAACTCCAGTTCCTGTGACTGCTTTGGAGTTCGCCTTTTCCAGTCCATTAGCATGTTGTGTGTACCATTGTGGCAGAACTGACCGTCTGGCCTTAAGTTGGAGGCAATGTACTCCTGCGACTTACCATGCTTAAAACCTAATTTTGAGGCCAATATACGCAGATTGCTATGATTCCCAATTGCTTCTGCAATACCAAACAGTGTCTCCTCTGAAACTCCGATGTCCTTGATGCTAAATCGAAATATAACAGAAGAAATGTTATTTGATTTATCATTCTTTATCTAGACAACCTCGTCGGGTCATCCAAATTGAATGTAAATGAATAAGGTGAAAGGTGTAGTTTTGTTTGCTAATTGTTCTTGTTTATTTTTGTGTGGTTGGTTTGTTTGCAATGCGGAAAATGTCGAGAAAAAAAAATAAATGCATTTTTAGCTACACATTTGCATCAGTTTCGACAACCCCCCCCCCCCCCAAAAAAAAAAAACAACCCCAAAACAAACAAACAAAACACAAGTGAGACTAGTTCGGCCTATATGATATACTCAGCTTAAAGACATGCGTATCCTATATTATTTTAGAAATTTTGAATTGAAGCGAGAGGTTTTTCGAAATCGTTTCTGAAAAGGTCAGTATGAAAATAACATTTACCTTTGCTGAGACTCTGTCAGCACATCCTCTGCCTGGGAAGATGTTGATGGGTCATGGGGAGATTGTGTTGGGGTCGATTCTGGATGGCAACACATAAAATAAAAGCGCTTGGTAAATACCTATCATTTCCAAGCATCATTTTTACATGAAATAACCCTATAGGCCAGAAGCCTGTCCCAAGATAGTCACCCCTTTTTACATGAGATTTTACCCCTTAAAGTTACTTAGGACCAGGGGCCTGGGAGCCGGGGCTGCGGGGGTTGCTGCAGCACCCCTGCATTTTTTTTCTTTAAAAAGTAGTTAAAAAGAGATCCTTAAACGCTGAGGACCATTTTTTCTTTGCTTGTCAGAGATTTTTGGACTTAAAAAGAGACACTAAAATGCTGAGGACCTTTTTTTCGGCTCACAGCACCCCCAGTAACAAAATCGTTCCCAGACGCCTGCTTAGGACCATCCATGCCATTCACAAAAAGCTTGTCAGCTCGAACGAGCCGCCGGGTTTGGTCCTCAGAGCCCCCCAAAAGGGCCCCAAAGTCGGGTCGATCTCAACCTATCAAACATATACACCATACCAAAATACAAAAACTGACAAAACTTTCCTTTGGGATGGGTTGTCAGACGGCACTTAAAAATTGGGGCAAATTTTTCCCCTTAAGGCCCATGGATAAAAATTTTGTCAGAAGGAAGAAGTATGGGTGTACATTACAAAAATATAAAAACTGACCAAAATTTCTATCTGGAACACACCCTTGAAAAGACACCAAAGTGCCCATAAACCTTTTTTTTTGGCATTACAACCTTCATAACTCCAAAGTGTGTCATTCAATTCAGGTCAAATTTACGTAGTACAATTTGAGTATTATGTGAAAGTTGATATTCAATAATTATTGCCCGCATATTACCCATTGTAGGTTAAAAAACTTTTTAAAAGCTTTCTACTCTTCTCGCCAATCCTTTCCATAATATACCTTCAAAGTCGATGGGAAACTGTATTTCCTTTGCGATACTTTGCTCCATATTGAATGTTATGATCGATCGAGATTCTCTGGCATCACGAGCCTTCATCGTGAAAGAAATGTGCTCGTAGTTACATTGCTGTAATCGCCTCACCGGCAGTGTCTGTGAATAACATAAAAGCAAATAACTGGAAATCATGCATGAAAATATTACCGATCTCCCTCTCTCTTTCTCTCTCAAATATTTCTTCGAAGAATTTAGGTGTTTTCTTTTCTGTATAGTGGGGCGGCGGCATAGCATCAAATTACAGCAAATTGTGCATTTTATGATAAAAGCACCATATTTGGCGCACAGGTAGATGATATGTTTTAAACAAATATGGATATTGAGCCACCTGGAATTTGGACCCTGGTGCCCGTTGTGCCCGTTTTTCAAAATGGCTGCCAGAGGTTACTGTTTTCTTTATATTTGATCCAAAATTAATACTTTTTTACAAAATCTAAGTTTAATGAAATATGCTGTTATCATATTTCAAGTTTCCAGTTCTCAAAATTCTGGAAAAAAAATTTGGGGGCCCATTTTTTTCTTCAAAAAAGACAAATTTTATATATATATATATATATATATATCGTAAAGTGTTTACAGGAACAAATGTTCGATAAAATTATTGCATTGTAAATATGTTTGAAATAGGTGGCACAGGTACCCACAGTGTCCCATTTTGAGAAAGGGCCCAAAATGTATGTTTGAAATAAAGTGTTACCTTAATCTTAATAGTGCATTTTGTGATAGAATGACCAAACTTGACACACATGTACATACAAGTAAATGTGTTATGATAGAAAGTGTATATTGAGGGTCATGTAGTCCTGTTTTCACACTGGGCGCCACAGGGTACATTTCGTGTATAATTTGTCAAATATCAACATATTAGAGCAAATTACGATTTAATGAAGTCCTTTGGATTCATATTTGAAATTTCAAGGCCTCCGAATTCCTGAAAGGTGCTTTTTGTGCCCACTTTAATTTGAAAATCAGTGTAAGATAATTTCATGACTCGAAGACTATGTAGAATATAATTCTGATTTGGATCAGGCAAAGACGGCCTTCTTTACAATTGACAAAATATATCTACCATGTCTACGTCATGTACGTGGCACGGTCCCACAGGTGCCAATTCTGAAAAAGGGCCCAAAATATACAAATGTGTAAATAAGATCTCAAATCTTTGTTTTCATTTTTAAATTGCGAGACAACTAGTTTTATTCCATATCATAGGATACGCCCTCTTTAAATTGGGAATATTGGTCCATTTGGTAGATCATGAAAGACAAAACTTGTACAATTTGATTTAATTTCATTGCTTATCATCGAAAAGTAAAAGATTGCCCATACTATTCGATGTACTGCGCTTACCATGACATAATTAGTAATTTAATTAATAAATGTACGTCAATGATGCAGGGTACCCTCTCTATTTCACTTTTTATAATCTGTGCCCACATCATTGTTATGCTAATATAATGCCCAGTTACTAGGTTGTAATCCCAATAGACGAAATAATGGAGTCCATAGACAGGACCTAATGATTTCGCGGCTCATGTAACTTTCGTTAGTCAGGGCCTTGAAATACTTAGATGAGAAACTTATCAGGGGCACGAAGATTATAGGTAGGGGCCACCCTCAAGAGATACTGGGGTGCGCATTTTTCACCGTCACCTGGGTAATCAACTGGTGCGCAGAATATTCGTGACGCTTCGCTTGTTCTACGATGTAGGCACTCCATTAATAAGACCGAGCCCCCTAATATTACAAGCGGCACCTCGATATTAATATTTTCTCACTTATTCGCGACTATGGAGCGCTCAAGTCAAGGCCCCGGGTACGAGGAAAATACAAGTATCTTGAAGAGATACCTTTGCACAGAATGTATAATAGAGATCCTTTCTTTTCGTGAAAATTGCTTAATATAAATTATGTATCCTACCCATATTAGGCTAACCTTGTCATTCTATCCAATGCTATTATGTTTTTATGTTTAATAAATGACGATGAGATAAATTCATTAGCATTTGGACATTGCACATTTTTAGCTTTGCATCAATGATGTACATATCTTGGCCGTTTGTCAAAATGGGCACCTGTACCGTACAACTTCACAGCAGGCAATGTATATTCTAGACCACGCTTTGATATATTGTAGTTGACGGCTCAATGTCTTCCCTGCATAAAAAAGGCCCATTATTCAAGGTCCGGGGACCTAACTTATTTCCCCTCAGGCTGATAATATAGGCCCTCATACGTGTATAGCATCTGTCACATCACACCTGAATATAAATGGATATTTCTTAAGATTTGACTATTTTTTGACAAGGGCCTTTTAAATCGCAAAAGGGCACCTAAGCTAAATTTCTTTGATGCCCTGAGGCCCTGTAAATTTCAAAATTAAATTTAACATAATGCAATACGCCTGAGTTAGATTTGAAAATGTACAGCTCCTCAATGTACCTTCCACAATTCCTCTGGTAGACAAAAGAACACCCCTTCATTGCTGTTATGTAAAATAAGTAGAAGAGCTGAATATGCATGTGACACCTGTTCTACATATTTTTACATATATTTTTTTAATAGCAATGAAGGGATTTTTATTTTATTTTTATTTATTTGATTTCAGGCAAAAGAAACAAATATACAAAATACAAAGAAAATTGAATATACCATCGACTAGTGGCCAGGGATAGCCAAAAGGAAGCTAGTTCCTGTTGAAAGGTTCTCCCACACTAGTCGGTAGTTTACAAACATAGAAACACGTACATAAAAACACACAGTCTTCTTATAGATCACTCTAACAATAAAAATAAAAATGAAACAGAGTGATACATGAGGAAAAGAAAGAAGAAGCAAGAAAGAAGAAGCAAGAAGCCAGGGAGAGCAATGGAGTCAGGAAAAAAAAAACCCCGTGAGTACTTATAATAAAAGAGAATTAGGTAAATGATATATCAAATTAAATTAATGTTCTTTTATCTACCAGAGCAATTGTGGAAGGTACATTGAGGAGCTGTATATTTAGTCCGCTTCTTTGTTCGCCATGTTTACAGTGTATGTATCTTTTCTCATTTATCTTCTTATGCGAACATACTCCCTTTAGATTTTCCTTTTGCATCTTGCTAATTTCAATGTACATGTACTTTTTAAACTGCATTGGGTATGTCGCGAAGTACCTTGCTTCCTACTTCATCGTCGTTTTCAAGGCATTTGATTTTGAGTTCTCCTTTACGCCATTCTACCGGAAACTGTTCTTCCACAAACGCTTTTTTTAAGCCAGCTGGGTGTTCCTGTGAAGTGGAAATATGGAAAAACTTGAATCATCTGAATGACTATCGGTAATGTTTTGCCTTTTAAGAACAGATCTATCAAGTACCGGAGAAAATACTTATGAATAACTTAGGGTCTCACTTATCAAATAACACCAAAATATCGAACAATATTTTACGCTTGTCATGAGTGAGCAAGAGCAATTGTTGTGAAATGGTTCAAAATCCATAATTGACAACAACAAAACAAAAACAAATGGTTCTAGCTGGTATCAGCAAAGTTGAGAGTCTTCAGTGAAAAGGCTTAACATTTTCATATTCTGATCACTGAAAGGCAATTTATGAAAGGATATGCTTAATTTTCTGTGTGTCCTGACATATCCCATCAAAATTTTATGGTTGACAGAGAAAGCCAACTTCAATTAAAAACTGGCTTAAAATAACATTTCAAAACACTCAATTAAATATTCAATTGCTCACTGAAGCATAATAACGTTGATGAGATACACAGAGAACAAACCCTGTTCTTTCATAAATTGTGTGTTATTGATCAAAATATGAACATTTCTAAGCCTTTACATGACTCCCAACTGTGCTGATACAAGCCAGAACAACTACCAATTCTTGTCAAGTCTGGATTTTGAACCTTTTCACAAAAGTGGCATTTGTTCCCTCAAGCATAAAATAATGCCAAATATTTAGGTGCCAATTACTAAAAGAGACCATAAGCTATCCACAGGTATGACATTATTTTGTCTTCAAATATTTTCAAATATTTATTTTGGGAGACTCTTTATGACTGTTGACTTTTTTCTTGGACGTACTGTATATATATATAAATATATGTATATATATATATATATATATATATATATATATATATATATATATATACATGTGTGTATATATATATATATATAAATATATTTGACTAAAGGGTACATTAGGTCGACACCTAACAATACGGTTTATTCCGTCATAATAGCGACCCCTACATTAGGTCGACAGTTGGTACATTAGGTCGACAGTTGGACAAAGAAAAAGAACAAAAACTGTCCTCCTAATGTACCCGTTAGGTGTTTATATATATATATATATATATAAAATATAAGGAATGTCACAAATCTTTATCTATTGTGGTGTTTAAATCTTCCAGAATATAATGGTGATCAAGGGAATCTTGACAGTTTCAAATTTATCTCCTGGAAAGAGTGGTGATATACTTTTTTCGTGAAGTGTTCACTTTCTATGTAAATTGTATTGATGTTGTTTCCTTCTTCTTTTTTTCGGGGGGGGGGGGGGCGGAGGTGTAGAGCCCACAAATGTAAAAATCAACCACAAATGTAAAAATAACCACAAATGTATAAATAACCACCAATGTAAAAACATTGCACGCGCAAATGTCAAAATAACCACAAATCTCATAACATATCAACCACAAGTGTAAAAATAACCACAAATGTAAAAACATTTCGCCTACAAATGTAAAAATTTCCACTTTTACCACAAATGTCATAACACGTCGACCGCAATTGTAAAACTCATTGCTTGCATAATGCATTATGTAAGATAAGTAATTATGAGATGTTTGTGTGTGTGCGTGCGTGTGTGTGTGCTTGTGTGTGAGGTTTTCCTGACCGTTAAAATCCCTAAAATACTGAAAGACCCTTTACCACGAAAGTCAAAAAATGTCAACCGCAAATGTAAAAATTCATTAAACTAGCGGGTTACTAGGGGTTTCCTTTTTATTATTAGTTTGCAGAGACAGGGGGGGGGGGGGGGGGGGGCTGGGTTGAGGAGCTGATCATTAACTTCAATGGAAGGACAAATTTACATAATCCATCGATCTCTACATAAAACATCAATTTACTTTATCAGTCTCAAGAGCGCGCTTCATATAAATTGAATTTGAACGTAATTTCTACTTTTTATGTACATGATTTTTAATGATGAAATATTTAAAGGTTGAGAAATGCCTGTAACCTGCATGTTATCGTTTCAATCTAGTGATAATCAAAGATAACACAAAAGTATACTCTACGGCGCACGCTGCATGTTGTTGTAGGGTTTATTGCCACTTGGTCTACAGCCAGTTTGTCTAATATCATTAGGACTAATATCAGTTGGTATAATAACCAATTTCTTTAATCACCATTTCGTCAAATTACCATTTGGTGTAATTGTCATTTCGTCTTATTACCATTTTGTCTATAGTCAATTCGTCTAATAGCCACTTGGTCTAATAACCATTTGGTCCATTATCAATTGGTTTAATTGCCATTTCATCTAATTATCAAATGATCTAAACCCAATTGGTCTAATACCCATTTGGACTACACATCATTTGCTCCATTTGTCAGTTATTCTAACCTCACTTGGTCTATCAATCATTTAGTCTACACCTATTTAATCTAATAACCATTTAGTTTAATTGTCATTTGGTCTAATCGTTTCGTCTAATGACAAACTGGGCTAATTTCTTGTTTGCCCCCTTGCTACGAGTACGGACTACTTTCTGGCCAATGTTTGAGGGAAGATCACTAAACGGGTCCAGTGAGAATATAAATGGCGGATGCTCATGAATATGTAATAGGGTTAGCATTAGGGTTGACATGTTATGACATTTGTGGTTATTTTGACATTTGCGGGTGCAATGTTTTTATATCTGTGGTTGATTTTTACATTTATGGGCTCTACAGGGGGTCGTTTCACCACCGTTTCATCATCTATTATCAAGTTATGGCACTTTATCACTAGTCAATCTTTCATTGAATTACTATGGACGATAGATGTGTGTGATTATGCTCTCAGGAACTTTTAAGTGAACAACAACAATAGAATTCATGTTGAGTGCTCTGTAACATTGTCAATTGCCTCGAAATTGCCATGTTAATCATTGTGACGTTATGACTTTTGTCAAAATTTGTCATTGTTATAATTTTCTGAAGATGCAATAAAAATGAAAATCAAAAAAATATTTTAGTACGTTGTTTCTCTGAAATTAAACCAAATCTTTAAAGTGCATTGTGTGGTAGGCCTACCCTACATAGTTTAATGACTTTCTTTGATATCAAATGCATAAAATTGGTTGCATGTACTAGGTGTTAAAAAAGGGATAACACTTTTGATCATTAATAACTCAAGTCATGACAAAATGAGACTTTCCCATTGTTCAGTTAAAGGATATAAACTTTATCTGGGATAAGTTCTGTGAAATTTCCGTGATTAATGCTCTTAAACTGATGCTCTGAATAATTAGATATTCAGATTTTTGAAAAATGAAGGACAGAAAATCTGTATGTACAAGTAATAAAATCAGACAACGATAATACCATTGTGCATGTGTCATTTTCCCAAAATGGTTTTTACACAGTCAATGCGTCAGTTTACCTACCCAACGCTGTTGGGCGCCCTTGCCCTGGCCGTTACATCGTACCACTGATCTCTACTAGTATTAGAGATCAGTGCATCGTACCCTGTATAAAACCGGGGCAGTGTCCTATCTTCCCTTATAAGATCTTTAGTATTACCAAACTATTCGAAGAGCAAAAGTAAAGTTGTAGTCGACCGACTAGCTAGTCCAGCATGCTGGACTTCAGGCTAAATTATTCGAGGCTAATTTATAGGTAATTGTATCATAATTTCTACTCTCCCATTTTCATAATGTTCACAGCTAACAGAAATCAAGGTTGATAAAAGCAATCGAATGACGTCAAATTCCCAATATATACCTCTTCCAACCCTATATCTTCTTTGAGGAACATGTAGATAACGTTTACTTTGCTCCTGTAAAATGGCGTTGGTACGTAGGGAGTGCAAATGAATCGCTTTCCGATGAAATAAGATCTGATGAAGGCAATAATCCACCATGATGAGAAATGATTCATGTAAAGGTCCAAATCTTTCTCCCTAACGACGCATCGTGGAGTCCCATTATCGGAAGAACTCCACGCTGTAAATTTTCCAGAACCTACCAAAGTAAAAATGCATTCATTTTACATTCACTAAGTTTAGCACTGTACACTTTGAACCAAGATACGAGTCCGATTTTATGTTTCACAGATATTGAGGCTTTTATATAGCCTGTCTGAAATCAAATATTTTAAGTACATGTATAAGCCAAATTAAAACCAACTTTTCAATGTTAGTCTGCTTTGAATAAGTAGTAAATTAGAATGTTGCTTCCTGAAAACTAACATTTAGGGAACAAAAATCTAAGCATTAATCGACATTTAAGAATATGAAAAGTTGGAATAATTGTAGGAGTAAGAATTCGGCCTTTGTTCCTATTTTAGTGAAAATTAAGGTATTCACAAAATGAATCACAATGTTGGTCAAGGTCATTGAAATGGAATTGAAATCTTCTTTGGAAAATCTAGATGATTCAAAGACAAGTTAATTTACAAATATGACTACGATAAAAGAACAAGGGTCTATATTACCTGAATCATCCAGAGAGAACTTTTGTTCGTATCACTTACTTGAAAAACAACCATGTGTAGTTAACCTTTCCCAGGTATTTTAAAGGCAATCGTTCTTCTTCGGAAAATCTAGATGACGAATTTCTGTATCAACAGAAAGCTCTGAATTTAGCCATGAACTCTCTCGAACCTGAATTTTCCCTGTATTTTGTTGTGTGTGTTTGTAACGGTCATGCTGCATCGACCATACCACCGCTTAAACTGTTCTCACACTTTCTTCTCACGTTTAATTGATTTATTACTCTTACCGTTATCTCGAGTGTAGAGTCCAATATTTGCTTTTTCTGGGTTGCTAAATATTGCACAGTGAGGCATCCTGATCTTGACCGGAGAACTAGGTTTCGAACCAGATGATGTTAAGTGGAGCCCATATGAGATAACCACTTCGTCGTCCTTGAGGGGCAGGTCACCTGGTGTTTCTCCTACTTTTTCTACAGTTATATCGCCATAGGTGCCGACGTTGGAGCTTTGAGCCGTCAAATCTATGTATAGTGGTCCCTTTACCACAAAACATTAAAGATAGAGATCAATTACATAAACGATGCCCGCAGGTCATGAATGGTATTCAATATTATATGTAAATTTAAAGGCATTCAGTAACTTTGTGGAAGCTTGATTTAATAAATTGTTGAATTTTGATATCTGTCTTGTATAATGATGTTCAGAAGGATAAATAAATAGCCAGGCATAGAAAGGTTTTCAAATATATAATGCTATTATTAAGATATCTGTGACTGAATACTCATATTTACGAAAGCGTATGGCCATACGCTTTAGTCTAACACTGAGTCAATGGGGAAAATGAGTCTGGCATTTCCGGTCATTTGCATATGTTTACTTTTGTGAAGCACATGGTGATTTTAAAGTGCTTTTTTCCGCATGGGCTTCATTTTTACACCATATTACATACACTGATAACATGTAAGGCCAGACAGCTCAGATTTTATCAAGCCTCCACAAAGTTACTGAATGCCTTTAATGAAGTCTATTGTGGGCGTATGTGGGGCTTTGGGCGTGAGTGGGGCTTTAGGCGTGTGTATATGTGTCTTCGTAAAATGCATACCGTTGAGATAATGAGGCGGGAATATGCCCGTATTGTATTGTCTTGATCTACGGACGGAAAGATTACTCATCCATATCTTTGCTCTCAGACACCCCTGTGTCCTAACAAAAGTGATACAGTGTTGATGCTCTTGTCAATCCCAGATTCACAGAATACAGTGCTCATTAATTTTATACAGGCTGCAAAAGAGGTATCAATTCCACAGCTATATAGGAAATGATCAAGCCCCATACATCCGAAGCCTCTACGCACAGACACTACGCACAGACACAACTTCTTGACGGAGTCGAAGGGGTCCAATGGCTTTTTAGCTCAAAATTTAAGATTTAGTTTTCTTGACAAAGACCAATGAGTAAGCATTTAACCAAAAGGCCTAGCATTAGATTGGATTTGCATGTTTGCCTGCTTACTGTCGGCATACATTCTTTTCAAGAAGAGGAAACGGCTGACACAGTGAATGACCAGACAACTTTTATACATGCAGCTGGCATTAGATATAATTTGGTGAACGAGACAAGATTTAACTATAAATATGCATCAATTAAAGAACTAGCCAATATGCAGTCTTCGTTGATCTTACCAAATACTTGTAGGATTTCCAGCTTTCTAAAGCTCCATTCAATTCAATAATGGTTTTATTTGAACAATGCTCTGCAGCCAGTTGCTTTATTACGTATTTTTACAATAATTCTCACAAAATACTTCACAGTATCATTACAACAGCATTCAAGTAAAATCATAACCATTGACTTCATATTACTATTGAGAAATTAGAGCAATTCAGTTCATTGCAAATATGAAATAGAGGAGTGTACAAAGTTGAAATATCTAAGACCAAGATCAAAATCTTTAAAATTAAATACAAGTTATTAATATTAATGCCAATCGACTTTAGGAAGATTATTCAAGAAACTCATATTATTGTTAAGAGGTAAAACGAATAAAAAATATCATATTTGCAATTCGGTTCATATAAACATGACATGAATGGGTTACCTATTAAAATGTGAAAGGCTTCAAGGTGTATATGCGGATTTTAAGCGTGGCTTGAAATATTTTACAGAAATGCATGCCACCTTACGCTACATATCCAATTTTGTACATGTACAACTAAAATAGTTTGATATGAGATGAATATAATTCAGATTATTCTTATCCCAATATGGATATGAAGGCAGAGTGGCAGAGGGCAGTATTGTCACCAGATAATGAACTGCTTTGGAACCTTTTTGTTTTACACTAAAAATTTTCATATTTCAAACCTTTTCTGAGATTTTAAGGATTTTCTTTCTTTGTTCTGAACAAGTGGCTAGTGAATGCATTCGTTTCTACATAGTGGGCAAAATCAAGGCACAATTTTTTTCCATCTATGTTCCAATGACTGCAAAGTACACAAAGTGAATGCGGAATCGTATGTTTCGTACTCATACATAATTCGACATGCCTTTTTCTGTATTTTGTTGAAGTTTTTAATCTAATCCTGGGTGAGTGACCCATTGAAGACGGGTACACCATATTCAACAACTGGTCGTATGTAATCGCAATACCCAGTAATTAAATCACGCATTTAGGAGATTGAAGTTCTCAAGACTGCGTAATTATGTAATTTCCTGTTGCATCGTTTTACTAAATCAAGAATGTGGGCATCCCATTTGAAATAGTTCTGTAGCATTTCCTTACTGGAAATTACTTTAAAAAGGTAATGGTTTGAAGGCAAATATCAACTTGGATAACCAATAAAGTGCTCCACTGCTCCAGAGGCGGCTTTCCCGCGGGCGTGGGGGGGGGGGGGGGGGCACAGTGCACCCGCCCTTTTCAGGTACCCCAAAGTACTCTTTTTTGTTTCTGAAAAAATGCCCCCTTTATCTGTGATAACTGCCCTTTTTGCTACTAAAAGTGCCTCTTTTCCTTTCTAATAAGTTCCCTTTCCCCTTCTGATTAGTGCCCCTTTTCACCCTCTTATAAGTGCCAGTTTTAAATCTTATAATTGCTCCTTTTCCTCTCTCCCCTTTTCTCTGTTGATAAGTGCATTTTTAATTCTCATAGGTGCCCCTTTTCCCTGCTATAAGGGTCCTTCCCTCTTCTGAAAAGTGCCCCCATATTGTTTCATACAAAAGATCGAAATCTGTTGCCTTATGTAGTCACACGATACCCATATTACTACTACTACTACTACTACTACTACTACTACTACTACTGCAATGTAAGGCATTTAATACTGGAGGCAAGAGGGGCACAATGCCCACCCCACCCCCCTCCCCTCCCCGCCCCAAGCAAAGAAATGTAAATTTCTCTAAAACTTGCTCGCTCGCTCTTATAGTATACATGTATAATGAAATCAAACAGATAGCATAAAGTAGGGTGATAGCAATATAATCCCAAAGGAAAACGACAGTGTTAATGTACGAATTAAAAGCTCATTTGACATTCTCCTCCACTTAATTTGCAGTTATCATTTTCATTATATCGCTGTAAATAATGCACATCCCAAGGATTTCAGCATTAAAAAAAAGCCTGAAGATTTTTGTTCACTCGCACATTAAGCATTAGACCATTACACACAACTGCTAACTGGGGAAGCTGAATCAGTATCCAGAACCACGTAAAGATAGCACCAATAAAATGAATAAAATGATGATTGATAATGTATTAATAATCATGATAATTAGACTGTATGGTAATACATGTACCAATGTATAAAATTGTCCCCCTTTTACCCTTTTTGTTCCCAGAAGCAGCCATGCTGGAGGACATAACAACAAAAACCTGTGCACTAGAGCATGACAACAATGGCTTTTCACAATCTGATGCACAGGTTTTTATTATGTCCTCCAATATGGCTGCCGTGAGAACCCTCTATACGCGTTCAGAAACTACTTTTTATTGTTTCAACTCGTCGTAGTTTTCTTAATGTTATGCTACGTTTACATTATCTTCCCGGCGGCCACGGCAGTCGCGTTTCAGGCCACCGTGGACAAAATGAGATGGACGTGAAACAACGCGGGGGACATATGAAAAACGATAGTGCATTTGCTCAGCATTTGCACACTTCGCACCGCGTCCTATTACACGGGAAAACTTGTCTCAGTTTGTGACACTATCCATAAAATCACACGAGGGCTTTAAAGCAAATTGATATTTGACATCATTTCGCCCGGATAAATAATCTTCACACTTTTTCCTATTATGTAGTGTTAATAACCCATAGATTACTTGTGAGGAAACTACTGCACTTTTTTGGTTTAAAAATAGAGTTTAACGTTCAACTCAGACCTTTCCATATGGCAGTGACAGCATTTTCCCCTACTTTGACCTTACATTGCCTCATTCAATCGAGTGGGAATTCCAAACAAGATGATTTATTGAACCATTTCGCATACCAAATTGTGGCTAATGACATCCTCTAACTAGTGATCTAAAGATAATTCTGATTGGTTGACGGGAGTTTGGTGCATTTTGCTGTTCATTCACAAATGGCCTCTTGTTTGTTGTCACATTATTCACGAACTGACTAACGTCTGTTGGATTGTGCCATTCTATCATGGGGTAACTCGATTTGTATAAAGTGAAAAATAATTCGTCTAACAACAATGATAGATTGTGAGATGCGTGTAGGCCTATACAAATAAAAGAGAAAAGAGAATGATATTTAAAGGGATACGCCACCAGGCGGCCGTGGGGAAAGTCAGGATTGCGTAAGCCCCATTCACTCGTACACAGAGTTTGTGCGTCGAACGCGTCCAATGGACTACTGGGATTACATTTCGGGCGGCACGAAGCCGACCAAATCTCTCACACGAGAGCTCGACCTCAGGCGGAGCGTGCATGTTGTGCGGCGACCGATCTGTCCCTCGCGGGGCAACGGCATGATCACGTAACGATCACGGTGCCCTCTCGTGGCATAAAAATGTCCACAATTTGCGGTTGAGCATCCCTTTAAGAAACGAATGAAAATGTCAAGAGCCGTGATGGACTATATTGTGAAGATGTTCGTTTGAGGTGGTAATTACAATTCCTCGCAAAGTGCAAATAAACCCCCTTTTTATAAATGAACGCGCCCAATGACTCATGTGTATGACGTAGATCGCTGGGTGTCAAGGGAGGTCAGCGATTGTCCGATCGATAAGTATATATGCGGCGAATCTCAGGAAAGTAGCTCATTATGGGGATGAGCAAACGTAACCATGGTGACAGGCCGTGATTGCCGTGGATGCCGGGCCAGATTTTTAAGCTGTTAAAAAAATATTCCACGGCAGTCACAGTGTGGATGACAAACCTATAGGCCGTAGTAAAACGGAATGAACGCAACAAAACGTGACAGTACGTAATATGCCGTAACAAAACTTGGAGGCGGTCCGTAATGGGACGGGAAGCATGTGTATTGTTGTTTTTAATATTGCCGGCGCTCATTATATAATAAGAATATTTACGCCTTTTACTTTCATTACTACTATTATTATCAATTTAATGCATCTGTGGTTTATGCTCTTTATAAATTCTGTACATCAGTTTTTAATTTTTCCTCTTAATTGCTCGGTATGGTCTGTTTATTTTGGTAATAAGAAGGACCTCTGATCCACTGATCCGGTCAGTAGGCCGCAACACCTTCTTGCCAGACCGGTGCGTTATGTTGCGCAGTCTTCTCGGTCAGATTATGATGAGGCCTAGGAAACTCTGGTGTCTTATTATCGGACTGCTGATGGGGTGGATCTTGAGCATTAGCTCGGTAACAAAAAGTTGAGCAGTTTTTTATAAAATTTGACTTTTCAGTTGAATCAATCTCCATTTCTAAAACAATAAGTACCGTAATTTTGGATTAAAAAAAAAAAGGTTTTCCCCATTTTTTGTGTGAGCGAGGACTGCTAGTCAAGGCTTTTTCTGCCTCCTGCTTTTGATAACTTCGCGCCAAATTAACCAAAGTCAAAGAGAGAAGCAGTAGCTGAAAGTTCAGATCATTTTGATTCTCATGATGTGACAGCTGTTTTTGATTGAAAAAAAAAACACCGCTATTTTTTTGGTTCAATCACTGCTTTCGTTTTAAAATGTTACCTTTCCATGTGACGTATCACACCGCGCGCATTGCATCGGTCGCATTGTATGAAGCATCGGTGGCTCGGAATATGTGTTGAGACGTTTTCAAATGCCTTTTTGCTGGTGCCACCTCCCCCCTTACTTTGAAAGACGCTCCGCTGCCCTTACCCTGCTCGGGTGTTAATGACCGTGCTGGGCTGAACGCCCATAAACTTGACTCATGAAAAAGGCAAATCAATAACCGAGACCCATCATTGACAACGGCGCGATTCCCCAACATATTACCAATGTGTTTCTACCTTTGATAAACGTGGTAAAATGAGCGCATCAGTCGACAAATGTGACTTCCAGAGTGCATGCAAGAGAGCAACCAAAATATGACATTTGACCCTATAAAAATCGGAACACTGGGAGCAGCATCAGCAAACACTAAAGATGTGTGGAATTTACTAAGACACACCTCGATATAGAATTTGAAAGGAATTCCTCAAGAAATATGGCCTGCAGAGCGCACAAATATTATCTATAATAATATATCATAATAATAATAATGTCAAGCCTCATCAGTACTAACTACTGTTCTCCCTAAGGGCCCTGCATATTATTACCCCGGCTTTAACATGACCTTTGACGTTATAAAAGACGAAATGATGTGTAGATTTGACCAAGATACATCTTCATACAAAGTTTGAAAGAAATCCGTCAAGAAATGCAGAAGTGCGCACAAAATGGACAAATGACCTTTGACCCTATTAAGGACGTAACAATGAGAGCAGCATCGCCTAAAATAAAGATGTGTAGATTGTACCAAGATGCATCTCCATACAAAATTTGAAAGAAGTCCATCAAGAAATGTGGCCTGCAGAATGCACCAACAGTCCAACACCATCCTCCAAAGTATGACATCTGTCCCTATAAATGACGGGACACTGGTGGCAGCATCACCAAAAACTATAGGTTTCTAGATTATCCAAAGAGACATCTTCATGCAAAATTTGAACCAAATCCGTTGAGAAATGTGACCGCCAGAGCGCACACAAGAGTGCACACAAGACATCTATCAAACATGACCTTTGTCCCTATACAAGACGGGACACTGGTGGCAGCATCACCAAACACTATATGTTTCTAGATTATCTCAAGAGACACCTTCAAGCAAAATTTGAACAAAATCCGTTGAGAAATGTGACCGCCAGAGCGCACACAAACTATCCACAAAAATATGGCCTTTTACCCTATAAAAGACGGAACATTGGGGGCAGCATCACCAAAAATTATATGTGTGTAGATTATACCATATTTTTTCACTACACTTTACTCTATTATTTTATAGTTATATGCTATGCATTTATGTACTTTATCTTTTATGTATTGGTGCCCCACTTATCAAGCATGTGCTTTTAGGGCCATCCTAATCATTTAAACTGCATTTGCAATGTTGGTAACATGTATGATTTGTATATTTGATTTCATTTTAAATGATTGAATAAACCAAACTGAACTGAAACTGACCTGAACTCTATTATGCCATATATTATGCACATGGTGTCTGAAAACTCGACTCCCTCTTTATTTTCTGCCCTACCACTCCACTGTACTGGACTTGTACAGTACTTATTCCTTTCTCTCACCCCTTGTCTTTGCATTGTTCCTTATCATGTTTGATGTTGCCCCCCCCCCCCCCATTTTGCTTCCACATGTTACCCACACTTGAGCTTGGGGCTCATTACTGTCCTTGCATCTCCACGCCTTTGTGTTTGCTTTAATCCACCTCCACACCTACTTGACTCCTTGCTTTTGACTCCCCACACTCCCCTTTTGTTTCCATTGTTCCTGTTACATGTAAACTGTTTTGTGTCTGTAGTCTATATATATGCTTGTCTTGCTTTTTATGTTTGTCTTTTTGCATCTGACGAAGATTATGCTAGGATCGAAAGCTCAGGCCCCTTTTGACTCTAGATTATACCAAGATACACCTCCATACAAAATTTTAAAGAAATCCGTCAAGGAATGTGGCAGTTAGAGCGCACACAAGAATGTAACGCCGCGGCGGCGGCGTAACGCTGCTGAATCCAAAGCATCCTCCGGCATTCTGCGGGGATAAAATGTGACCCGACGCCTGAAAACCTACAATAAGTCGCCAAAATTATTTTTTCTGAAAGTAGAGATTCTCAGCTTTCCAATGGTATATCACTTGCCTAGTTTACTCATTGATAACACCTTTAAATACCACATTTAGAATCAGTATGTAACCAGCAATCAATAACTCCTATTCAGAGAAAATGGCCATTTAAGTTCGGAACAAAACAGTGCTAAACCTTCGCTCTCTGTGTGCGCCCAAGTAAAACTGGGTATTTAAATGGCCATAGCAACCAGTACAGTCAGACCCAACTTCGGAAAACCGAGCACGGGTATATACTCCGAAAACGGCGTATGAATATAGAGCCCTCATCGTTCAGTGCGAGGCAGTGTGTACAAAAGGCATGGGGAAAATCTTGCAAAGTCAACCTACCAACGATATATATATTCTTAAAAATGATGCTGCGTGTCAATTACCTTCAAAATCCGTGAATGATTCGCCATATGAAATGACTTTCAAATGACAAACATTTAAAATAAATTTATCCGCAGCATTATTTTTGAAAATTATATTATCAACAGCAGGTCGACATTGAAGGATTTTCGCCATGCCTTTTGTACACACTGTCTCACACTGAACGATGAGGGCTCTATATTCATCTTGCTCTATACGCCGTTTTCGGAGTATAAACCTGTGCTCGGTTTTCCGAAATTGGGTCTGACTGCAGTATGAAGGGATTATCAGATTAGGCTGAATTTTGGCATGCTGCTCCAGGAGGACCTATTCATTACTCACTCCAAAAATCAATTTAATACCTTTGGAGGTAAAGTAGTAATTTGGCATTGAATGAAAGTATTACAAGAGCTCTCCAAACATTCATTAGCTCGACAGGTGAAAAAAGGAGTCATTTTAAAATGCCCCATAAACATATTTCTAACTCGAATTACGACTCACAAACTTCAGACATGATAGAATGATAATGAAACTACCCACTTCTATCAAAAACAGAAAATCGACTGATCCAAGCAAATTTTCTATTTTGGGCTGTTTGCTACGTTGTGGTCCGTGCGACTTATTGTAGGTTTTGAGGCGGCGGGTCACAAATTATCTTCTACCTACCTTCAAATCGGGGTCATCTTTAGCCTCTTGTAGCTCAGCGTCAGAACACACATGACGCACGACGTCAGGTTTGCTATCCATCCGCTCGTCCAATCCAGCTTCCAAAATGGCAGCAGGTATTTCAACTGGACTTTTAACAGTTGGTTTAACGTGTAGCATTTCCTTGCTAATATCTAAAACTGGAGAATAACGACATTATGAAAGTAGTGTATATACATGTATAATATAATCATCTTCCACAGTGCGCCTATATGACCTGGAATACAACCATTGCAAGGAGACAAGTCTGCAATATTGAAATCATTACCGTTGTACACGATGTGCCATTTGCTGACACAGAACTGCGTTAGTGACTGGCGTTGACTTTGACGAGCCATATGACATCTCAGAAAAAAAAGAAATGCAAAATGGACAGTGCTAACAGTGCGTTATTATGCACTAATCGCCTTCATAGCCTTGTTCATCGAATTGGCAGAATGGGGGATGACGCCCCTTGTACAACCGTGCATATGAGGCGTCATTTTCAGCGTCATTTTAGAGTTCTAATGTCAAATTACGCCTCCTGTGCATCGGGCGTTATAATTGATATGAGAAAATGCGTTAAAGGTGATTCATGATCTCCAACCACACTGGGATGTTCTATGGTATAGAATGGGTAGAGGCGTATGACGGTACGATTGCCCGGGGCTGTAGCCCTTTATTACAAGTATACGCACACGAGCAGACACCTAGCCTACAGTACCTCAAGCACCCTTTACTATAATCAGTTTTATATACCACATTATAATTTTTTCTAATCTTTAGTTGATCTTTTTGTGCTCTTAGAGAAACTACACTGTTTCGTTATTCCTTCATTACTTTATTTCGTTGAAGTTTCGATAATATTGAGGATAGAAAATATAGTATCCCGAAATTAGGGTTCATCTGTGAAAAAAATTAAAAGAAGCTAATTTCAACTGATTTGGGTAGGTATCGGTTTGGAAAACTACCAAAAAAAAGTAAGGAGTGATAGAGGTTGGGGAACTTTTTTTATTGAAGGTCAAAGGTCAATAACCTTTTTCAAAATCACTAAAATTGGTATTTCAAGAAAGGAATATGTTATCTGCATGGTTCTGGTGTCAAAATGCTTAGAACTAGGAAATGATCAAATGATCAATCAAATCTTGACCTCCAAAATTGAGGTCGAAGGTCAATGACCTTTTTCAAAATCACTAAAAATGGTATTTCGGGAAAGGAAAGTGGAACTGGATTCCAACAGAAAGCTAAGACCGAAGATGTTGTCTTGTAGTATTGCCCCAGACAACCTTCTAAAAGGAATTTGCTGCAACTGCAAAGAAGGGGAGAGACAATGTCAAAACATGAAATGTAGCTGCCTGAAAGCTGGTACATGTATCTGCATGGGGTGTGCTCTGGACATTGCTCCAATGGAACAGAACTCATAGATGATGAGGTTGGAAGTGATGAAGAGGAAGCAGACTAAGTATCGTTGATTTTTATTGTTTTGTCAATAGTTACTAGAAGTTATAAGCCCAGGTAGTATGCTGCGAGCAGTGTTCTTCAAATTGTTGATAATTATGCAAGGTTCTAATCACTAAAAATGGTATTTCGGGAAAGGAAAGTGGAACTGGATTCCAACAGAAAGCTAAGACCGAAGATGTTGTCTTGTAGTATTGCCCCAGACAACCTTCTAAAAGGAATTTGCTGCAACTGCAAAGAAGGGGAGAGACAATGTCAAAACATGAAATGTAGCTGCCTGAAAGCTGGTACATGTATCTGCATGGGGTGTGCTCTGGACATTGCTCCAATGGAACAGAACTCATAGATGATGAAGTTGGAAGTGATGAAGAGGAAGCAGACTAAGTATCGTTGATTTTTATTGTTTTGTCAATAGTTACTAGAAGTTATAAGCCCAGGTAGTATGCTGCGAGCAGTGTTCTTCAAATTGTTGATAATTATGCAAGGTTCTAATCACTAAAAATGGTATTTCGGGAAAGGAAAGTGGAACTGGATTCCAACAGAAAGCTAAGACCGAAGATGTTGTCTTGTAGTATTGCCCCAGACAACCTTCTAAAAGGAATTTGCTGCAACTGCAAAGAAGGGGAGAGACAATGTCAAAACATGAAATGTAGCTGCCTGAAAGCTGGTACATGTATCTGCATGGGGTGTGCTCTGGACATTGCTCCAATGGAACAGAACTCATAGATGATGAAGTTGGAAGTGATGAAGAGGAAGCAGACTAAGACTATCGTTGATTTTTATTGTTTTGTCAATAGTTACTAGAAGTTATAAGCCCAGGTAGTATGCTGCGAGCAGTGTTCTTCAAATTGTTGATAATTATGCAAGGTTCTACTGCCAATCGGTAAACTCTGTTAAATAGACCTGCTCAGGCTGGATCGGCAAAGGATATTTTTTTTACATTCTATTATTACTTGTGCAAGAAATCAGAGCAATGTCGATCAAGGTAGACTAAGGAGGTTGTCCCTATTTTCCCATGCCGAGCTAGACTGACCAGGCCAACGTTATCTTGATCAGGATTGAATGAGTTAAAAGATTGGCAAAGAATTATTTTAAGATCATGAATACCTAGGATTATGGACACAATATATTTTATACTAATAAGCTGTACCAAATGCTTGCTCAATTTAAGTTTCGTGATGAACACAGGGGTCAATGACCTTTGACCCAAAGACAAGGAATTTCACCTCATCATCTGCTTTGGAATAACCAATTTTTTCCCGTTGTTGCCAGAACAATAATTAGGAACGAGTAGGAATTAGCCACTTTGATTTCTCTGCTCACACTTGAAACAGTAGCATAATTTTCTTAATACCAGGTTGATATATGATAAAACATCAATCTTTGACCTTAGCTTTAGAGGTCAAGACTTTAATCTAATAGTTATTACTCTAAATTATTTTCTTTCGTATTCCTGAGCATTTTGATACCGAAATCAGGTACACGTATATACCATATTTCTTTCCTGAAATACCATTTTTAGTGATTTTGTGAAAAGGTCATTGACCTTTGACCTTGAATAAAAAAAAGTTCCCCAACCTCTATCACTCCTTCCTTTTTTTTGGTAGTTGTCCATACCCATACCTACCCAAATCAGTTGAAATTAGCTTCTTTTAATTTTTTTCACAGATTGGTTCAATATAGGGCTTATATGTGAAATTAGATTTAGACATAGTGTATGTACGAGATGACTTTACCCGAGCCAGACAGCTTTAGAGGAGTGATTTTTCCTGTGAGTAAGCTGCAAGGCACCCCTTCAGTTGGCGGACTCTTGTACACTTTGGTAGGTGAGATGATTTTCTTAAGCAGTTCGTGGCCTGTGTTCCTTGCGTTTTTCAGGGTTTCCTGATCAACATTAGGTACCTTGGTATAGACCATCACATTGACGTCTTGCAGCCGCTCTGGCAGATCAACAGAGAGCTGAAAAAGGTTTGTTTTTGAAATGGTCAATATCTTCAGAATTACGTAAACGCTGAAGGTCAAATGTTGCCCGTAACAATTTAAAGGGAAATTAACCTCAGCGTATGAATTAGCTTATTTTGAATGGTGTAGTATATGCCTCTTATTTGATACATGCAATTTCATGTAAAAACACAGGATATAGATATAAATCACTATTTTCCAGCCAAGTTATTGTCTGCTAGCAATAATAAGGGGGCTGCCATTACTTTGTGTACACGAAAATATTTTTCATCCCAAGTAATATTTCCTTCATCGTTAACTTGTAATTGATTTTTAGAGGACAAATATATATTAGATATAGTCACATATTCTGAAATGTAAGTTTAGTTTTATATATTTTTTAAAAGGTCTTAATTTGTTCATAAAAATATACTTTCTGTACGTGGAGACGGAGAATTGACGTCAAGGACGGAGACAATCGTAACAATACCAAAACAAAGCGAGGAATCTGCATTACAGGATGGCTATTAGAACTCATGGGTCGTCAATTATCTAGGCCCATGGCCAATAACAATCGTAATAAAATCAGAACAAAGCGACGTATCTGTTGTAAAGGTAGGCTATTATCAATGCATATGGTACCTAATGATCCGTGTCATGCACAAAATGGCAGCCTCCATGGAAAGACGTAGCAGACAATACCGCATCTAGAATATCATGTGGGGTTAATTGTCCTTTAAAGCTGTGTTATGATACTGACACTGTGAATGTTTTTGTGTAATATCTGCGTGGAAAGTATTTATTGCGTTCAATGCATCAACTTACGTAATCATGGTGTTCAATAGCACTGCCACTGTGCGACCGCGCATATCTTATTGACAATACCCGATGGGACCTAATAGTAGACCAGCCAAACATCCAAAAAGGCTCTAGAAAAAGATTCGACGGCATTTTTGGGTAATGCTCGGCATCCATGCTTAAAGTCTTGCAAAAATACTGACGAATAACGTACGGGCGGATGCCACGGGCTTGTCTCGAATGGGTGGGTTGCGGGAGCGGGATGGGAGCGGGAACGGGCACACCCTTTCGAGACAAGCCCCCCCCCCCCCCCGGTTATCTCGAATGGACGCGTTCCCAGCGAGAAGTTCAATGAACGCGCCACTTCGAGACAACCGGGGGGGGGGGGGGCTTTCCTCGAATGGGTGTGTTGAGTAGACTTTTGTAACAGACGTTTTAGAAATTTTTGAAAAATGTACTCTTGCTGGTTTTTTCGTTTTTCTTTTGTCTAAGATGTAGAAAATATAATAAAACAGTATCTAAAAACAGCTTTTGACAAGGAAATCATTATTTGTGCAAAATAAATAGGAGAATTGAATAATTATGCATTAAAACACACGGGGACGAAAGGGCAAGTGGCGTAGCTAGGATTTTTTTATTTATTTATTTATTATTATTTTTGTTAGGGGTGACCTGGGCCCCGTAACATAAAGAGTGTTTAGCGATTAATCGCTAAACTCCGATCAAGCGCTAATAGAATAGAATGTTAATTCACTGCGGCATATTTTTTTTTACGGGGGGGGGGGGGCACAAGATGGCCATGCCCCACCCCTTATTGGTGGGTGAGTAAGAAAATAGGAAGATGAGTGAGGATGATGAAAAAATATTCCCGGGAAAATGTAAATAGGGGTCAATTTTCGCAGACTCTGGTGGTTTCCTCCCCGGGGATAGGAGGGGGGGGGGGGGGGTTAATTTCCTAAATTGCCTGGATAGGGGGTCCAATATCTCAGAAAATTCCCCGGGATAGGGGGGTAAAACAAATTCCAACTTCTCCGGGATAGGGGTCACTTTTGAAAAGGAGGTACGAGCATAGGCCTACCCCTTGTATGGGGAGTTGGGGGGGGGGGGGCGGGTACAAACGACCTTTTGATATGCGTTTTGACTTTTGATAGTGGGTATTGATATAATGATAGTGGCATTAAAAGGTGTTTCTAACTTTGGAAAGATGATAAACACACCTTGGCTTATGTCAGCACATGTCTGTAACACAATTTCACAATATTTAACAGGTCACGCCAAAAAAATAAAAATAAATAAATAAAAAATCCTAGCTACGCCACTTGCCCTTTCGTCCCCGTGTGTTTTAATGCATAATTATTCAATTCTCCTATTTATTTTGCACAAATAATGATTTCCTTGTCAAAAGCTGTTTTTAGATACTGTTTTATTATATTTTCTACATCTTAGACAAAAGAAAAACGAAAAAACCAGCAAGAGTACATTTTTCAAAAATTTCTAAAACGTCTGTTACAAAAGTCTACTCAACACACCCATTCGAGGAAAGCCCCCCCCCCCCCCCCCCCCCCGGTTGTCTCGAAGTGGCGCGTTCATTGAACTTCTCGCTGGGAACGCGTCCATTCGAGATAACCGGGGGGGGGGGGGCTTGTCTCGAAAGGGTGTGCCCGTTCCCGCTCCCATCCCGCTCCCGCAACCCACCCATTCGAGCCACGCGCATTTTTGCCTAAAAATGTCATTTTTGGCTCAAAATTTGAAAGAATGTCAAAAATCACAATTTTTTATTTTTTGACCTAATATGTAATACCTTATTAAGACTTTCCAAGTGATATCAGATTTATTTTGAGTTTCAAGTTATAAACCCTATTAATATACAATTGAAAGTTGGATATTACACACACATGTATGGCGTAATGAAACATAAAACTGTAATTTACTCAAAATAATAGGTTGTGAAAACTACCAATATTTCAAAGTTTTTTACCCAACGTAAATTTGTCATTTTAAACACTTTTTCTTGATTAAACGAATTATGTATATTGTCATGCCACACACAGAAAAGAAATTATCCGATAAGGCGATAGATAACTCATTTTATGTTATCCCAAATGAAACGATGTATTTTTACTGGATGCGCATTTTGACTGAAAAACTCTATTTGAAGGTACATCTAGAGTGTACATGTACAAAGGCATGTATTATCAGTATAGTCAATGGGCCAAAAACTGAAATGTCCCCACCTCCTTAGAAATAATCTTAAATGATTTTTATTTTCTGTTAGATGGGACCATTAACTCTCAAAATGTGCTTCTTTGCCCTAAATTAAAAGGTGGGCGTGGCCACAAGGGCTATTACCATGGCAACGGATCAAAAACAATAGAATTTAAGAAATTGTCATGTATTCGTGATTAAGAAAGTACAAAAACACATAGTAACATTTTAAAATAATGTATCAAAGTTTCTCACTTGATTAAAACCCAAATAAGAGTTATAAAAAGTGTCCATCGTGTTTGAAAATGGCTGTTTCCATGGAAACAGTAAGAATAAACTGATATTTGTGCAAAATCCCTTGATGCCACCTAAAAAAAGAGCTAAGTATTGATATTGACCATTATCATTTTCTCTTTTACAGGACACTCACTGATAACTTATTTTAGTAAAGGGGTGGTAGATGTGACTACTGCATGTGTAGGCCGTTACCATGGTAACAAATATATTATTGTGTTGTATTTCTAACAAATAACTATGGTTGTTTTCAACATGAAATAATGGTAAACATCTAATAACTTTTGCCGTCTGTTTGATTATATTAAAAATTTTAGTTAATTGGAGTAGAGCTAAATTTGATTTATAAAAACTGTTGCCATGGAAACAGAATGTTAATGAATATGAAATCTTTCAAAGAAAGAAATGTGACCTACCAATACAAAATAAATGTTAAACAAACTGAATTTCAACAATATGAAATGAATCTTATATTATTTTTCACCGTAGCTATTAGAATCAGCTTGTTTGTCTTAAATGCCAAGTCCACAAAATGTTGAGTTGAGTTGAAGCAGTAGAGTTAAATTAAATAAACGAAACATTAAAAAATATCAAAATCGGATAAAAATAAGAAATTTACGGCATTTTGAAGTTTTGCATTGTTTCGTAAAACAGTGATATGCATAACATGGGCTGTATGCAAATTAGTGATCCGATGATGTCATGAGCTCACTTTTCTTTTTGTATTTTATTATATGAAATTTCAAATATTTCATTTTTTTTCATAGATGTTTATAAAGGTTCTCTTCATTGTATCACAATACTCATTCTACGAGTCAAACTTTGTATTACATTCTTGGAGAAGAAAACTGAAATATTTGAAATTTCATATAATAAAATACAAAAGGAAAAGTGAGCTTATGGCATCATCGGCTCAATAATTTGCATACAGCCCATGTTATGCATATCATTGTTTCATGAAACAATGCAAAACATTCAAATGCCATAAATGTCTCGTTTTTTATCCGATTTTGATGAATTCTTTTTTGTTTGTTTGTTTAATTTAATTTTATTGATTTAACTCAATTTTGGGGGGTGAACTTGGTCTTTAAAGTTAGTTACGGATGTGTTCCTCATGGACGTTGTCATGGTTAATAATGAGTTGCACGTCACGAAACTATTGGAATTTGAACAACATGCAAGTAAATGTCCATTCTTAATATATATATTCTGAGCTTTCACTTCAAATCTTTCTAGATATTAGAAAGAAGTGTTTTGACAAAATAGTGTCAAAATCGTTGCTCGCTCACAAACTTTAAAAGCTGTAAAGCTGATTATGAGCTATACAGAATATTAACACCCACCCAATCTCTTTTAACATGTTATGTATGCAGGTTGACGCTAATGTGAAGCTTATTATCAGAGCAACAAAATACTATCGAAGTACACTAATACATCAAGTTCAAAAAAATAAATGAATAAATAATAAATTAAAGTCTACAAATGAAATGATTAAGCTCATTATGCAAAATTATTCAAGGATTAATCATCAATTTTTAACATTATACTTGTAATTATTTAAATAATCCTGAATCATATTTACCCCAAAATTGTAAGTTACAATTTGCGATATTGCATACTAATTCAATGGTTGAACAATTCTTTGATATCTCGGTTTTTCTTAATTTGTCGTGCAAAAGCCAAACTTTATTTCATTTTTATAATATAAGTTATCGTTAACTATAACTGGAAAAATGATATACGTTATATGAACATTATAACATTAATACATATCATTATGTTTCATTATAAATTCACTGTGCGGTCCACATAGGATTTTCCTTTAAAAAAATTATAAAGTCATGTGAATGCAATGGGTCAATCTCCAGGAGGTGGAACATCATATCAGAAAGTGAGAGAAATAAACAACAATATTCAGTGATGATGTGTCATGTATCCATACAGAGATAATGGAATTATACTCTTGGGAAGAGCAGACTTAAGTATTAAGAGGGTTATGTGAAGACCATATTCTGTATGACATTGTGTATTTTATTACAGTAACACAACCAGGACTCTAGTGGAGTAATGTACATTTATCCTAATATGCAAGTCAATGAATGTGCAAATCTGTGCAAAAAGAATTACCACACAGTCAGCACATTTAATCTTTGTTGGGATATGATTTTATATTTTCATAATGAAAGACAGAGACGATTTTTATCTTGTAATAGATCGTATATATTTCAAAAATAAATCCTTAGTTGTATACATGGAATTTAATTTAAGGTCATTTATTATAACTTTCCTTTGGAACAGGGGTGTCGATCTGTGTTCATGATTGGGGGATGACCGGCGAGAGGAAGGTGTGGGAGGGGGGGGGGGGGGTATCCCCCTCCCACACCAGGGACTTTTTCAAATATCTGTCTATAAAACTTGCATTTTAGAGCATCCCGAAATGGTTTTCTGTATGATTAAATGTTGTTAAATAATGAATTTGGATAATTATTAGTTTTAAGTTAATGTATCGTAATTCTCACATCCAAAAATATTGGGGGATTATACAGGCCATCCCCCACCTCAAATTTCAGGGGGAATATATATAACCCCCATCCCACCCCCCCCCCCCCTCCCCGAGTCATTTATTTAGTTAGTTTTCCAGGGGGTAGTTGTTCTAGAATCGGTCATAAGGCATTTTATGTCGTCAGAACTTAAAACTTCCGTTAAAAAAACAAAACATAAAAACAAATAAACATTCCCTTGTAAATAAAATCAACTTTCTTACGATTGTGCCCGCCCCGCTTCGGAGAAAGAAGATCCCGTTTATGCTACCAATTATTATTTTTTTTAAAGTTTTAAATAAAATTTGGATTCCCTTAAATACGATTGTGCTTTCCCCCCCCCCCCCCCACTTCGTAGAAAGGGGGTCCCGTTTATGCTATACATTATTATCAAGTGTCAGCAAAGTTTGATCGGTCGCTACGCTCGCTCGCCTAATCAAAATTAACATTCCCAGAAGATTCCTTTTATGCTGCCAATTTCTTTCAATGAGAAGTATTACTATTTTTTCCGCTCGCTCTCTACACTCGCTCGCCCAGCGAAACATAACATTCCCTTAAATAAGATAATTATTAAAATCGAAAATTAAAATTGGGGCTCGCTCGCGAATATGAAATTAGGAACACTCATTTAATGTGGAACAAGTGATTGTAGGTGGTGCTTTAATTAGAAATTGTCAAGGAAAACAAATTATGCGAATTAGATTTATCAAATAGAGGTGTCGTGGTCTAGTGGATACGTCACCGGACTGTGGATCTCATGGTTCGAGTCCCGCCACGGCACGAATGTCCTTTGGCAAGACATTCATTTACATTCGCCAATCTCCACCCAGGTGTAGTAAATGGGTATATGGTAGGAATTTATTCCTTGACTCCTTGACTGCTTTCAGCGCCTTATAAGGCAGCTGGGCTAAAGCCAGGGTAATAATACTACTTCGGCGCTTAGAAACATATGTATTCAGCGCAATATAAATGCTATGTTGAGAACAAATTATTCTATTACTTGCTTCTGCACATGCACTCCCCCCCCCCCCCCAAAAAAAATTAATGTTGTCGTTCACAAACAAAGGTTTATTGGTTATCGGTGGCACACAGACTCAGGTTCGTCGGTAAATTAATGATCTCGACACCCCCCCCCCCCCCCCCCCCACCTCCAACTCAGAAAGTCCTAGCGACGCCCACGGGTCTATCGAGTCTTTTATGATGACATTGTACTTTGAACCCCACTAGGGTGACTATTTTCCTCTTCATAAGAATCTGATGTAACCGGCGGATCCATGATTTTTCAAAGTGGGGGGGGGGGGGTCTCGATGTGAAAGAGAGATACGCGAAAAAACGAAAGAAAAAAGGAAAGGCCTCTGTCACGAAAATTGGAGGCCGAAGTCCTAGATGTCAATAAGTGATAATTTTAAAAAGCTCCGCCAAAAGCCCCCCCCCCCCCCCCCCCCACAGCCCGCTATGCTCGATTAGAAATTAAAGGAATATACAGACCCTCACACTCAACTGCACACTGTGATGTAAAGAGAGAAACAAATAGGATTATTTTAATCTTTCCCGAGATGGCTTAAAAATGTAGGGTATATAATGTCTAAAACTTTCACTTTAACGTTTCCAGTTATGCCTTTCCCTTTTCCCTGAAAAGTGTCTTTTCTGTTAATGCCCCCTTGTGCATCCCCCTTTCCCCCAGAAGTTCTTTTTTCTGCTGGTGTCTACTTTACCCCCCCCCCCCCAAAAAAAAAAAAAAAATAAATAAAAAAATATATATATATATATATATATATATATGTACATGTATGTATGTATATGATCTTTGTGTGACTTTCAAAAATAAATTTCAAAATTACTCTGACTTTTTACAGTTCTTATTTTAGATGACAATCCACAAAGTTACAGGAACTATGTATGGGATATTTATTAAATACGGGCCATGTTTTTTGTTTTTGTAATCCTGTAGTCTCATTAGTACGTGGATGTTATCCACATTCCACATTAGGCTTAACATTACATAATATACTCAATTGGTTAGTTTTGAAATATTCATAGCCGTTTATTATTGTTTTTACTTGTTGAGTTAATTTTTGTAAATTATGTAACTATAATACTTGTATTTTCTTATAAACTTGTTACCAATTTATGCTATACCTAATTGTTTATTCCTGTTGCATCAGGAACATGATGCAAAACAGTTTTATACTGATCATGCTTTTATCCTGTATGAATAAGTTCAAATAAATAAATAAATGGATACATAATTATATACAGTGCGTATCAAAAAAAAGTATACACAAGTCTGATAGCTCTAATTAAAATGTTGTAATCGATGTGACTTTGAAATTTATTTCATGGCGAAGAATAGCTTATTGTCTGTCTATTGGTACCTCATTCATGACATTTCCGCCATGGATGACTGAGCACCAGGTTTTTAAAAAGCGTCAAAAAATCAAAATCTCCTTGTTCCAAGTGTGGGCTGACGCTGATGCAACGAATGTGAGTCAAGCCATATGAATGTGCTACTTTAGTCTAAAATAATTTTAAAAAGTTAAATCCTCCTTTGTTCTTCAATGCTTCATTGTTTAAAGTGATCTAAGCTTCCATATGACCTTGTTTCAGTCCACATGACAATATTTAATTTATTTCAATAGCCTTCTAACTTCTTGTCCCGTGATAACTAAAAACTGTCTGCTCATTCGTCAATAGCACCATTTCACCTGCATAGTGGGTGTACACGGTGTTTTTTTGCGAATAACACATGGACTGAAAGGTTTACTGACCTTAAAGACTAAAAAGAAGAAAAGGAAGGATACGCGTTGAGAATTAACATTTTTAATGACTCAGTAAAAGGCTTTCCTTAAAAAAGGGATGCAGATGAAGCCAACATTGTGTTATCAAATGGCAAAAAAAATCTTAAAATTTAGCTTGTAATCAGCCCTTGAGTTTGTGTTGACTTTAACACCTTTTCTATTCAAATGCACAAAATCAATTGAAAATAACTCAGCAATTGTTTTCCAACTGAAGTAACTAATGCATAGTTGGTTTGACCCGCACTCGCTACTTCAGCCCAAACTTGGTACACGAGGAGTTTGACAATACTGTTTGAAAAGCCTGCTGCCGAGTCATCCGTGGCAGCAAAGTTATGAATAAGGTATCATTGCACAGAATATAAGTTGTTCTTTACTATGAAATAAATTTCAAGCTCATAGAGGTTATAACTTTTTAATTAGAAGCTACTTAAGTTGGGTATACTTTCTTCTGATACGCACTGTATATAAATAACATTTTCAATGAATCAAGTAGCAGGTCTTGTCATCGTGTTCAATGTGAAAATTTTGGTATCACCCATTTTATAGGGGACACTAATCTTCTGGATCCAGATTGGAATCAAGTAAACAGAAATTCTGGTAGAAAGACAACACCATTTTTTTTGTATTAGCTACCAAATTTTGGTACCAGCTATTATGATAGTGGTCACATTCACAGCCAACTAGCAGATTCTAATCGCTGACGGCGTTTGTTAATCTAATTGCTATATATTTTATATTGGTTAGTTACATTTCCTTCTTTAGTTGAAAGATGTCATCTTCATTAATTCTGTTTCCATGGCAACAGATTTTTTGTATAAATCAAATTTAGCTCTATTCCAAACTAAACTCTTGAATATAATCAAACAGGCGGTAAATAATATTAGATGTTTACCATTATTTCATGTTGAAAAAAAATACAGTTCTGTATTTCATTAGAAATGCAATAAATTTATTTGTTACCATGGTAACAGCCTAGGGACACATTTAGTGGTCTCCTCCATTTTCTTTAAAAAATTGATAAGTGAGCGTCCTGTAAAAGAGACGATAATCATGTACAATACAAATGTCTGATATTTACTTTTTCGGTAGCATCATGGGGGTTTTTGGCTCAAATATGTTTTTTTTTCTTACTGTTTCCATAGCAACAGCCATTTTCAAACATGGACACCTTTTATAACTCTTATTTGAGTTTTTATCAAGTGAGAAACTTTTGATACATTATTTTAAAATGTTACAATGTGTTTTTGCCCTTTCTTAATCACGAATACATGACATTTTCTTATAATTCTACTGTTCTTGATCCGTTGCCATGGTAATAGCCCTTGTGGCCACGCCCACCTCTTATTTTAGGGCAAAGAAGCATATTCTGATAGTTAATGGTCCCATCTAACAGGGAAAAAAAATCATTTAAGATTATTTCTAAGGAGGTGGAGACATTTCAGTTTTGGCCCATAGACTATACTGATAAACATGGGATAATTGCCTTATGTACATATACACTCTAGATGTACCTTCAAATAGTGTTTTTCAGTCAAAATTCGCATCCAGTAAAAAGACATCGTTCCATTTGGGATAACATAAAATGAGTTATCTATCACCTTATCGGATAATTTCTTTTCTGTGTGTGACATGACAATATACATGATATGTCTAATCAAGAAAAAGCGTTTAAAATGACAAATTTACGTTGGGTAAAAAACTTTGAAATATTGGTAGTTTTCACAACGTATTATTTTGAGTAAATCACAGTTTCATTACGCCATACATGTGTATGTAATGTCCTACTTTCAATTGTGTATTAATCAGGTTTATGACGTGAAACTCAAAATAAATCTGATATCACTTGAAAAGTCTCAATCAGATATTACATATTTGGTCAAAAAATTAAAAATTGTGATTTTTGACATTCTTTCAAATTTTGAGCCAAAAATGGCATTTTTAGGCAAAAATGCGCGTGGCATCTGCCCGTACGTTATTCGTCAGTAGTTTTGCAAGAGTTTAAGCATGAACACCGAGCATTACCCAAAAATGCCGTCCAAAGTAAAAAAATCTTCTTGTGCTATAAAGCACAATCTGCTGATGCGAGAACGATAGACGTTAAATGTTTGCAAAATGACAAAATGATAAAAATGACAAGATTCCAAATGACATGTATCATGCTTGATTTGTAATTAGATAACGACAAATGCAAGGGAGCTATTGGGGAGATATTAGAAAGTTGTCATTTGTTGCTTAGGGGCAGATGCGAGCAAGCGGAGTGAGGAAGCTTTTCCCTCGGGTGAGGGGGAGGCAAATTGTAACGTCATTTCCCATCATTGAATCATTATCGGCCAATAGGTCTTACAACCAATGTAATGAAATGCTTTGAAAAAACGTCTGGTTAAACTCCTAAAGGTTCAAACAGGCAATGTTGACTCAGCTCAATTTGCCTACCAAACCAATAGGAGCGTTTCTACAGAAAGCACTTCATCATTTAGAAACCCCCAAGGCCTTTGTAAGATCTGTTTTTGTGGACTTCTCAAGTGCTTTTAACACCATAGTTCCACACGTATTGGCTGGATGCTTGCTTCATCTCAATATTTACTCTAAACATGTACTCTTACTCTTAACATAATTCTTGTTAACAGGCAGCAGTGGGTCAAGTGCAGTCAGGGGCCTGGAATCCGGGGGTGCGGAGGGTGCAATTTTTTAATTTTGTTAAAGTAGTTAAAAAAGTACCTAAAACGCTGAGGACCTTTTTTCTTCTTTTTTTCTTTTTTTTTTGCTCACAGCACCCCCAGTAACAAAATCATTCCCAGGCACCTGGGTGCAGTGGAATACCGTCTATTAAGAGGTCTATTAGCATTGGTGCTCCGCGGGGATTCGTACTTTCTCCAAGCCTCTTTTCACCTTACACCAGTGAAAGTAGTTCACGATTCACTAATTGTTCTGTCATCAAATATGCGGATGATACATTAATTGGTGGCTACTTGACACATAATGTAGGGGGATACTTTGATGAAGTTCAAAGATTTGTTGATCGGTGTGATAGGTCCCATTTAGTGCTTAATGTTCAGAAAACAAGAGAAATGATTTTCGGCTTCCGCCGTTCTTCTTTTCAACCTCATCCCCCTCTGATTATGCATGGGCATCTCGGGACAAAGATTGATGACAAACTGAACTGGAACATATACACACAACTCATAGCTGGGAAAGCAAACCAGAGAATGTATTTCTTAAGGAAATTAAAGAATCTCGAGTAGATAATACTATACATGAGCTGTTTTACCAAAGCTTTTAAATACAAAGTATTATGACTTTTAATTTATTATGTTTCTTCTGCGTTAATCTGTCAAATGGAAATCTGAAAAAAGCTGGAACGGATAAGGAAGGTGGCTCAAAGAATTATACACACAGAACTGCCCATAATCAGTACTTTGTATGAGAAGCAAGTTGTGTTAAAGCTTCAAAGAATTATGCAAGATCTTTCACACCAACCTTTTTAGGTACAACCGGTTGGTCTCGTATTCGCCTGACCGTTCCTAAAACAGTATGCGCTAGATTCGGGCATTCTGTTGTTGCAAATGACATTCATATCTTCAATGGCTCTGTGGAACGTTGAATGATGCTTGTAGCTCAGGTAGTTTCTCTTTGTACTCTCTGTTCTTTCTTCTCTACCTTTCTCTCTTCTCTTCTTTTATTTCTTCATTCTCGGTTCTATCTACTTTTTATCATACCTGGGTACATGCGTATCGGTATCCGGGTGACCATGCATTATACTGAGCTTCCCAGAAAAAACGAAACCGAGACTTATTGATGTTTAATCATATCATAATCACAATTATTATTAATGAATGACACATATTTGTAAAGCTTCGTTTAAAAAATCATGGAAATACAAGCATCAATTTACACCGACAGAGCTTTGTCATCCCTGGCTCATTTTTCCCGATTGAGGTGTCATATGAAAGGGCAGAAAATGAACTTTCTAGAAATGTGATTATCTCTTTGAAATTCAGATATCGTTGGCCAAATTACTTTATGGAAGTCCTACTTCATATTGTCTTTATTCACTCATGCGTTAATTATGTATCATATGAGTAGCATTAAATGAAAGAAGAGGTTCCAATCTTTACAAATACATGTGTGTGTAATTTATTAATCATAATTTGTGATTAAGATATGATTAAACATCGATAAATCTCGGTTTCGTTTTTTTCTGGGACGCACTGTATTATACTGCCTTATGCAGTTGCATGCATAATTCATGTATATTCATGTATCATGTGGCACTGCCACAATTATGCAAGATCCTTCACAGCCACTAAATAACCCTTTTAGGTACAACCGGTCTGGTATTCGCCTGATCGTTCCCAAAACAGTACGCTTCTAGATTCGGGCATTCTTTTGTTGCAAATTCAATGGCTCTGTGAAACGTTGAATAATGCTTGTAGCTCAGGTAGCATCTCTTTGTTCTCTCTAGGGTTTTTTCTCTACCATTCTCTCTTCTTCTCTACTTTTCTTATTTCTTCATTCTCGGTTCTATCCACTTTTTATCATACCTGGGTACATGCGTAGGGTGACCATGCATTATATTATATAATTTATTATATATGGTATTCTACTGTTTTATCACTTTTATGCAACTGTTTTATGCAGCTGCATGTATAATTCATGTATATTCATGTATCATGTGGTATTGCTATACATGTTGGGGTGGTTCTGTGAATTTCGGATCGATATCGATATCAAGTTATGTGGTTCTTTCTTTTTTGTCCTACTCTGCCCTCTCCTACTCTCCTACTCTTTATTTTTCTTACTTTCTTTGGTCTTTTCTCTAGTTACACTGTGCCTGCATATGCATGTAATCTTATCTTATGATACGCCAAATATATATATATATATTTTTTTGCAGTTACTTGTTGGCAGCACAGTAGAGAAAATGAAATCATGAAAACATGATTCCAAGGACCAGAAATGAACATGTTTACAAAGAATTACAATGTAGTTATAAATACATACAAAATAATTATGACAAAGAAGGCAAACACAAAAAAAATGATTGCAAACAATGCAAATACAAAAAAGCAAAAAGAATGTTATTAATTCAAGATAGTCAAAATTATTAAATTGGTATAAAGATAACAGCTAGATGGACAATAATGTCGAGTAAACGAACAAATAATAAAGAGAATATTATATCTGGTATTTAGACAATGATATAAAACTAAACATCAGGATTAAAATATTTATTTTAGAATTAAAGGGGATACTACACTGAAAGATATAATAAAATAGAAATTAATGATTAAAAGCATACACAAATGCCATTGTCAAAATATACAGTATACAACATATCTGTGAGTGTCAAATTGAACGATTATTTGTAGTAATACGAAGAGGAGAAAGAGAGAGAGAGAGAGAGGAGAAAGAGGAGTAGGAGAGTGAGATAGGAGAGAGAGGGAGGAGATAGAAGAGAGAGAGAGAGAGAGAGGTGGATTAAAGGTTATTAATCGCAGGAACAGAAGTTGGAACAGCCGAATTTTGATACCGGCTAGTCCTGCACCTCGGAACGACCAAACCTTGATGCCTTGATTACTACAGAGGGGGCGGAAATTTGGCAAGGACTCTTTAGATGGTGAGAGTAAGTCTCTGTGTTGGGACGTGAAAAGCGTCTGGGCGAATTTCTGATCTAAGTCAATTCTTCATTTTGTTCTCTTTTTACTCTTATGAATTGTCAAATCTTGCCAATAAGTACTGTACATTGATAATTGACATCAGTCGTTTAGAACTCTCTATGCAAACTATAGGTTCCTGCACTTGTCCCAAGATTATGCATGATCTCACATATGTAACCGTGCTAGTATAACTTAGGCCTGTAACATAAAGAGATACAATCAATCTTACAATTCATATCAATCGTAAGTCTATGGTAAGCCATGTACTGAAGAGTTACAATTGATCGTAAGATTGATTGTATCTCTTTACGTTACACTACAGACCCCAGGTCTGGTATCAGGGTGGTAGTTTAGACAGTGATACTTTTTAATAATTTTTTTCCATGGTCAGCGCTCATTTTATATAGATTTAACTTATTGTGTCGCTTATTTTCTTTTTAAATCAATGTTTCATAATTGTGTTGGTTTCTATAGTCTATTACTATGTAATTATCTCTTGTATATTTCTTGTATCATCTATTTATTCATTTATGTAACTTTTTATGCTTGTCTTGTTAACTCTCTTGCCAGTGGAGGACGAATTTCTGTATTTTTAATCAGACAATAAAGTTCTTGAACCTTGAAATGCTTGCCCGTTAGTTATGCGCTTGCAGTTTCCTCATATCTCAAAAATCCTACATTAATGATCTCTTTCAAAAACTCCGGGTTGACCAATAATTATTTTCCAAAACATGAGCAAAGGCAAATTTAATGTGAATCAGGGAACAAAGGAGCTATTCAGCTGTTCACGGAAAGATTGTATTGATCGTGGCGTCAAATTAAAGAGAATATGGTAGGCTATAAGTGAGTATAATTAACTAAATATATGGGTACTGATTACAATATGTAGGGTATACTGTTTTTAAACTTGTGCAAAAATAATGCATAAAATCATGAATATGTCAATTGTAAAATTATCTTACAGCAAAAATGAGCAGGCTACACTTCTTTATTAGGAAATTAGCGTCAGGATGCTCGACTTTTCGTGTAGGTTCTTTCTACTCTTTTCACATTTTTCTGTGTGGTAGAATCCAGTTAAATCAATTGATGTTCGTTCTGTAACCATGGTTTTGCAATGGGAACATTGTTTACTAACAGAACCTGTACTTTTAAAGAAATAATGGAGCACTGCGTAGACAAGACCATTACGGTCTTGATGTGTCCCTAAATTATATTTGCATATCTATATCTGTCGATATCTCTCGTTTGTTTTGTATATATTGCATGCTGCGGATGTAAATTTTTATACATATATTTCATGCATTACTGCCTTAAATTACGGTTAAAGATCGATGTTATCCACAAACCTTCTCTTTCGGAAGAAATAGGCCCCTGCCTGTGTTTCCATCTGCTTTCTTGTAAAATGGGATGTTTAGAAGTGGATTTTTGTCGCCATGTCCATAGTCAAAGTAGGACACCTGAAAGGAACAGAAAGAAAACTATCTTTTGTAATTGGAATCAGATAATTAGAAACACTCGATGTGTCGTTGCTTTGAAATGGTGTGGCGATTAGACTGTAATTTTACGGTGGTTAGAAATGAACATTTTATTTTTATTTTGATACAATTTGTTTAACGTAGTGAGTACAGTTGACTTGAAATAGAAGGTGAAAATTGGAACGTCAAGACCACATAAAAATAAGACAATGTAACAGCATTATAATTTGAATACATTTCTGTAAATTG
Source organism: Heliocidaris erythrogramma (assembly GCA_025617745.1). Lineage (NCBI taxonomy): Eukaryota > Metazoa > Echinodermata > Echinoidea > Camarodonta > Echinometridae > Heliocidaris > Heliocidaris erythrogramma. The sequence continues at coordinate 10,432,048 of CM046866.1, read as the reverse complement.
GGAGGTGTCGTTGTCTACTAGAGCAGTCACCTGACGATGAAGCGCCTGGTACGGGGTTCGAATCCCTAATATCCTATTTGGAACGACAGTAATCTACACTTGCCACGCTTCACCCAAGTACCGTAAATGGATACCAGTAGGAAAAATTACCCTGAATGCTTGAGTTCCTTCTCAGGGTAGCCGGGCTAATTAAAGTCGAGGTAATAATTATGATTGCAGGACCTAAGGAAACTAGTATACTACACAATAGTCTAATATCTTTCTTTGCCACAAGCGGCTTATGAAGATATTAGACCCGAGATCACATTGGGGAGGATAGTTTGTCTCACCGCCTTAGTAGATCAGGCCCGTAGCCAGAGGGGGGTCGGAGGGGTCGGACGACCCCCCCCCCCCCCCTTCTTGGGCTGAGGTCCGCTTTTTCATGAAAAAAACCACACACACACCTTTAATCTTTGTTACCAGATTGACACTCTAATAAATATTTTGTTTCTGCGACTTCAAAAATGTGTGTTCAAAATCATCATTCACAACCCCTAAATTTCCCCTCGAGAGTCCTTAAATTGCAGCAGAAAGCATCTAGATTTTAAAATTTTCCGAGGGAGCATGCCCCCGGACCCCCCTAGTCCGTATTTATTATGACAAAAAGGTCCACTTTTGCCAAAAACGACCCACACCTTTAAATACCCTGGCTACGGGCCTGTAGAAGAGGTCATTATTTGCTGGCGTGCAAAGTGTTGGGTTACGTGACCCAACATTTCGTTTAAATACAATTAATAAACAACGAATGGTCACGTTACTTGATGCACACGTTAACAAAAAATAATGTAAATGGTCATTAGAAGAGAATAACACTAAAAAGATGATTTTAGGCAAAGAACGGCAAACGAAAATCTTGTACCTGTGCTCACACACAATTTTTTTTTTTTCGGGGGGGGGGGGGATGGGGTCTCCAAAGGTTTATAGATAATTCAAGGAAACGGTGTATAATCACAATGAGATTATAATAGACTGATAGAAATCAACTTCTTTATTATTTAATAAACAGACGAATAGCAATATTAACAACAATGAAAATAATAGTGATAGTAATAAAGAGCAAAAAAATAATCACAGTTGGTACATGTTCGGCCCGAACATTTCAGCTGTTTCTTGTCATAGTTTGAATGTGAGAGCATTTGAAGAGCAATCCTTTTCAGGGGACATATCTACTATGATAATCTTCCAAGCTAACATAAAAAAGAATGAGAAAACCCACGCATTATTTTTTTACTTTAAATATGTCGACGGTTTTTGTTCGACATCGTTTGTAAATGCCGCTTTTGTACCACCTACTTTCATCTGCCGGAAAAGAAACAATTTTAATAATCAGTGCAGTATTTTCTTCGATATTCTCTAATATTTTATTCATAGAAATAAAGAAATGTGTGAAATTTACCTTGCCAAATGAATCTCCAACCCAGAGACTTCGTCGATGAATACATGCATTTGTTGCACGATGATATTACGCCATGACTAGTTTCAATAAAATCACTTGTAATTTAAAAAATCGTGATAAAGTTTCTAAAGACTCACGTCACGTAGTTACAAAACTGTGACTATTCGTGATTTATCGGCAGGTAAAATACAGACCCAACACTTCGTACTTTAGAGGGCGTGTTACTTCGAATGTACTCAAAACGAGATATTGCGCCCCGGTGGGGGGGGGGGGGGGGGGGGGGGGGGGGGGGGGCGGCACTCAATATATAGGACAGACCGGTATACGCCGCTTTGAAGACCCCCTTTTTCAACGGCCGATCGCCGTTCTCAAGATACCCGAATTTCAATAAACTGCTGTTCTCACACTTTCTCACGCGTTCTCAAGATATCCGGCCGGGACAAAAGCGCTCGTCTCTCTCCCAATCCCCGGCGCGCCCCGTTCCCTCGCTCTCGATCTCGCGTACGTACGTACATTTACTTGCGTGCGCAATTGCATAATAAGCATGCAGTATAGAATCCCCACACTAGAGTGCCGTAGTTCCTTAGACCATGTTTTTTTTTCTCGCTCAGCTGGGTAAAGATCCACCGTTCCATCGTTTCAAGGGCGGCTGCGGCACACCCCTGTCTGAAAAAAAAAATTGAGTGATATTGCGCTTTGACGTGATTACGTAACTGAACGTTACAAGCCTTATTTGCTTTATATCCGACCATCGTGACCTAACTGTATTTATACCCACATAGCATTGTTATTGACGCTTTGGAAAGAAGGAAGGAATGTTCATTATTTTCACTCTTCTTTTAATGCGTGGACCTAAACAGCTGTCAAATAATGTTGCTGTTAATGCCTAGTTTACATTTGGCCTGCGATTGGTCTACGGAGCCCGTATCCTGCCCGTATCCCTTTTCCGTGCGACCTCCGAGCGGAGGCAGGAGGAGGCCGTATTATTTTTGTACGGATTCACGGGCCCGAAACCCGTAGACATGTCGTAGGTGGCATTGCACAATCCCCGCACGGGCATCGCGCGGTGGCCTCGAGCTGATCGTGCAGTAAACGCATGATTTTTCGGTGAACATGAGGGCAAAACAAAATCGTACAGTATACATCACACAGCTATCGAAAGGTTGGCGCTGGCTGCCTGTGCAGTACCCGTGATATTGAGCAGTCATCCCGTGGCAAACCCCACAGCTCCCGCACCATGGACGTGCAGCCACTTTGAGACGGGCCAAACGTTTTTCAGATGGGATCCGTACGATTTCTGTGCGAAAGCTTCAGAGACCTGCACGGCAACTGCACTGAAATTGCACGATTTCCGTACAATATCCGAGCAGCCTCTGTACGGATTTGCCTAGGGCTGCCCTCGAGGGCCAAGACAAGAAATGGCACGATGCTCGTAGATAATGTAAACACAATCACCGTAGCCCTTAGTTCATACGATGCCCCCCCCCCCCCCCCCCCACAATCGCACGGAAAATCGTAGACCAATCTATCGTATAGCGCCCGGGGCAAATTTAAACTAGGCATGACTAATGCTAAACTTTTACTTAATGTGGGCGTTGTGGCGTGCGCCTGTAATTCAGCTAACAGTGGAAGTTATAAACTGATTCAGCGGACCCAGGTTCGAGACTGAGTCACGTCTTTTGGATGGTGACGTTAAAGGTCGGTCCCCAGACGTGAATTATCATATCATATCACACACACACACACACAGAGCTGAGAGCACTTGTCATATTCATGAGAGAACAATAAAACAAAATGGCACCTACCTCAACCTCGATGTTTTCAGCGTACCACAATTCGTTGGTGTTGTTCGAGATCTCTTGTTTGATCTTAGCTGGGTCCAATGGATGTCTGGGAATCTATTTGTTTAAGGCAGTGTTTTGAGTTCAATACCTTGCAAATATATTTGTATACCTACGCCACCATGTTGCTGGAGGCATTAGGTTTTCGGGTTTCATGGCAGGAACAAAGCTTTAAACATGGTTCGTTCTCTTTTCTGTTTTGTTTTATTTTCAGTTTGTTTGTTCGTGTAGGTTTTAACTATAAAAACACTGTTTTTTTATTATCAAAACTCACAATTATCAACTCATTCTGTATGTGAAAATGAAAGTATTCTTAATTCAAATATTTAGATACACCTGAATGTGGATGGTTAAAACTGGGTACAACAGCAATATTTTTATGTTTAAAGCTTTTGTCAGGCTGTAATATATATATATATAATATATAGTATATAGAGATATTTTAAATATTTTAAAGAACGTATAAATGAAATAGCATTTTTGTTGTTCTTCTTTTTTTATATTTAAAGCAGCAAAAAAATATCGTTTATTCATTTCTTGGAGCACCCTGACAATTATACCAGCCTGTTTCACTATTTATTCTGCTTTTAATAGGAACCAATTTGATGCGTGTGCTTCCTTCTTAATCGTTTCTCGATATTTTTGGCTGATCTGCACGTATTCTGAATGAAAGGAAGAGTTATAAAAAGACTTGAACTTACCCATCTTTGCCAACAAACATGAGATGTTCGGATGCAGCCCTGAGAGCATCCTTCAGCCTAGATTTAGAATTAAAGAAAGCTTTAGTTGACATCTTAGAGCTAAAAAAAAGTTTTTGGAGGAAAGTGTTTGAAATACATGCGTTGTTGGACTGCGATTAAAAGTGTGCCCAAGATTTTAAAACCCGACTTGTCAACTCTACGTTAAATTTTGTGATAAGTCGGTTCTATTTTAGCCGGAAACCCAACGACACCTCTTTCAAATCTCCCAAATACCCAAGGTAAAAGTTCGAAGAAAAATGTCGTTCCTTAATCTACTAATTCAGAAAACCTGACTCTAGGTCTACGTGGTCTTAATAATGAGAACATTTTTTTATCAGTCTAATTGAATTTAGATGAAGATTAAAACCCAGTGTCGGTTTTTAATTCTAGCAGAATGCTGAACTTTGTGTTGATCATGTATTATTCTACTTTTCTCTCCAAATACATTACATGAGGCTGATGATCTTTGTGACTCTGTGCTCGTATGCCGCATAATGAAGACGACGGCGTGTAAGAAACATTTGGTTCAGATCATTTGCCACCTAAATGTCAGAAAGTAAAACACACTTTCTTTGACCTTACATTCAGGTAAATACAACTTAATCATAATTAAAGAAAAAAAATCGTAAAGAGCAAAATGCCTTCCGTATTCATTATTAATTGGTCTCCACATTATCCACATTTTAGTATTAGTACTGCTTTTCCTGTGTTTTCACCATTTTGTAAAGAATGACCATAGTTATAATTATCATTTTTTTTTTTATTATTATTGTTGCTGTTGCTATTATCATCATTTTCATCATAACCACTCACACCATAGGCCTAGGCATTGTTTCCTTTTCTTATAACAGTTTTCGACTGACTTTTAGTTATTATTTTTTCCCTAAAGATGTATTAAGATGATAATCATAAAATAATATCATGTAGTCACCTTGTCCCTGAAGCAGAGTTCTTTCCTGGTTTCACCTTTCGTCCTGTCCACTTCGAAAACCTTGATGAATGCGTAATGCGATTAAAGTCGAATGCAGAATTGATGCCAAGGTAAAGAGCATCTCGGGCAATGTAGTCCCATTTGTTCACGTCTACTTTATTTGCACTATTGTTCACGATCTGATGTAGGTAGAACCTATTTTCTCGGAGCTAAAAGGAAGAAAAATGAGGAAAAGGGAAATAATGCACACTTGATCTGTAATTCTTTCGATAGGACATTCGATTTACATTCTCCTCTGTACCCAGATGTATAATTGGCTACACAGTGGGATGGCGAGCGTCCATGTGGTTTGAATGAGTATGTTCCCGCCTGTATGCAAGTAACTTTCAAGATCTCAAGGAGCAAATGCGAACCTGGCAACTGAAATAATTGGTAATCTATAAAGCGTTTTTTTTTAATGTGATTTTAAAAGCGCTTAAAACGTTCATTATCTACATTATCAGTAGAAATAAGTATAAGCAACAGCTGTAGTGATGGTGGTGGTAATAGTGATAGAAGCTGTATCCAGGAATGGGTGGGGGGGGGGGGGGGGGGGGGGGGGGGGGGGGGGGACTGGAATGAGTATAATCATCTGAGGGTAGAATAATGCACGTAGGAAATGTTTCATATTTTTGAAAAGCAGGGGTCCATTTTGTTATTAAGTATAATTTTGTATTAAATTATCCATGTTTTTGTGGTTAGTTTATATAAACACCTCTTCAAATGGTTCGATGTAAAATGCCAGAGGTAAAAATGCCAGTGGTAAAAGTCCCAGAGATAAGATTGACTGAGGTAAAATATCAGAGGTAAAATAAGTAGGGATGGAAATTTCAGGTATCACCTTCAGAGGTAAAAATCCCCCCCCCCCCCCCGCCCCGGCCCCGTGGACTTTCAAAGTTCCGATATTCGGGCAACCACCACTTCGTTTTTCAGGCATCGAGGTGCCAGAATATCCACATATTTGGACAGCGAGGTTCCTTCATAATTATGTAACTTCCGTATGTTAACTTCTGTACATTTTCACTACAAATTTAGGAATTGAGATACTGAAAATTTGATATTCGGGCAAAAGGCGCCAGCCCCCTTTCGAAATATGCCCGTATGATCAAGATCTCTACATCTGCGATTTTATTTTATTATTTGTGGGAGGGAGGGGGGGGGATTAGGGTGCAGCGATTTTGTCAGCAAATTTGAATGTCAGATGCTAACAAATCTTTCTGCAAACATGGGTGTTACCCCCCCCCCCCCCCCCCCCCTTCAAAAATGTTCTAGTGACGCCCCCTGGGGAGGTGTCCCTCTTTTAATAACAAAAACTCATTTGAAAATATAAGAGAACTATTTCTGCAATGTTCAGAGTTGTCGATATTTTGCCCCCCCCCCTCCCCTCCCGCCATCCAGTGAAAACGTGGCGTCCTATTTCCCTTAGGCTTTTAGACTAATCATTATTTTCATTTTCAACAGAGAATCCTGCATCTGCAACTGTACCCTATTAGTCTTTACCAATTTGGCGCCTTTTTCTCTAGGACGACCTAGGATGAGTTCGCAGATGAAGTCAATTTCCAACTGCGAGATGTCGTATTTCTTCAGCTTCTCTCTCAGTTTTTTTGTTCGATCAGGTATTCGAACATGATGACCGATTGTTCCTTGTGCTACATAAGTGATAGAAAAATAATACGTGCATTTGTTTCTTTTACCTACATGAAGTATAACACGATTCCATTTACAATTCACATATATAAACCCCCATCTTCCACTACATGACTGTATTTGACCTCTCCTGTATTCAACAATCATTAAATCATTATATTTGCCAAGGTAGTTTGTTTGTATAAGATTGATTTACTAAATCTTATTTAATCTTAGTAATTTATTTGTTAAATAATAAATTGATAGGTGCAGTGTCGGCTACCAGAATGTATCTAAATTAGAATAACCTAGAACCTAAAGCCCGAATCACTCGAGGAGTTATTTCACTTCATCGTGTCGCCAACTGGATTGTTCGCCGCAGCTTTATTCTGCAGCATGCGAATATAATTGGCGGTTGATCAACGCTAGTAAAATCAAGGAATTATCACAGAACTCCTTGGTTAAATAACGCATCATATAACGCTTGGCATACTCGAGGCGTCACTTTAGGATCGAGTCGGTGGCTTGGTACTGTCTTTTACGGAAAGGTGATATCGTTTTAAAAGAGATGGTGAAATGAAGAGTGCAAACAAA
>CM046866.1:10328022-10424342 GCA_025617745.1 Heliocidaris erythrogramma | reverse complement strand
ACTAGTAGTCAGTTTGAAATTCTCCTAAATAATGGTGATATTTTACTTTATTTATTCTATAGCTCTACTTCAGTGTTGTTATATCAACAATTCATGTGATTAATTTTCTTCCACACATGGACACAAATTCAGTCATTCTGTAATAGAATTAAGTCTTGTTAATTATTTTACTCAGCAGTCAGCATCCCCCAAATGTAGGGCTCATGCCCTATTGCCCTTTGACAGAGTAATTATACACTTTGCGTTTCCGTTTCACCTCCCAGTACTGGCAGAAGCGTCATTCTTTTTGGATTCCGATTACACCATGTTCTACTTCTAGACAAAGAAAAATCATTACTGCTTACAATGCTGCCTATTCTCTCTGGTCTAGATTCATTTATTCAGAATACTTGAACCCATTGTTCATACATGTATGTACTAACTTACAGTACAAATATGACTCATCTAAAATATGATCCTATATTTCTGTTTCTCCTTCTCCCGCAAAACATATATTTGACTTTTCCATCAGTGTGGTAATGTCAAGGAGTTGTCACAGAGCTAACTCCTTGGTAATATACACTTCAGTCTGTACACCCATGCTAGTATGACATAGAGAGAGGGAGAGATGGAGACAGATAGAGAGAGGGGGAATGGAGACAGATAGAGAGAGGGAGATGGAGACAGATAGAGAGGGGAGTGTAGAGAAGAAGGAGAAGAGAGAAAGAGAAGAGAGAGAAGAACCAGAGAAGAGACAGAGAAGAGACAGAGAGGAGAGAAAGAAAAGAGAAGAGAGAAGAGAGGGGGAGAGAAAAGAGAAGAGAGGGGAGAGTAGAGAAGAGAGGGAGAAAAGAGAGAGAGAGAGGGAGAGATGGAGACAAATAGAGAGAGGGGAGTGTAGAGAAGAGACAGAGATGAGAGAAAGAAAAGAGAAGAGAGTGAGAGAGAACAGAGAGAGAGAGCGAGAGAGTAGAGAAAGAGAGGAAAGAGAAGAGAGAGAGGGAAAGAGAAGAGAGAGAGAGAGAGAGAGAGAGAGAGATTCAGTAATTTATAATCATTAGGTGGATATGTGCAAATTTGCCCTCCTTCAGACTGCAGACTGGTCTAACATTTTCACATGTTACGTTTCACATTCAGAAGGATGTTTATGCAGTTCGTTTTGTTTTTCAAGATCATATTTCTAATTTATTATAAATGCAACTACAAAACAAGGGAACATGATTATATTGCACTGCGTATAATGGCTTAGATTCAAATTTATTCACACTTTATTTCTAAACAAACAATATTGTCGGCATATGATAAAGGGCGGGCAACAATCCCTGTGTGGGAACTTTCTTTTCAGATCAACCAAGTTTTTTTGTTTTTCATTTCTCTCCATTCTGGGTCTAAGGCAGCAGTCACAAAAATGTTTACGCTTTGCCAGTTCAACTATCACCCTGTTATTTATGCTTTATGAATGTATTATGTCGAGGAGGAAAACAAAGACGGACAAAAACACTTCACTTCTCACGTCCGCCACTTGGCGTCATATTATTCTCTAATCCTCAGAAAAAACAGTTGTTACCCCCTGTCGTCATTTTGAAGCTGAACAAGCAAAAGTGGCTCCTTTATTTGATTTTTGGATTTTTTATTCCCTTTTCTTTACAACCATCTGCATAAATGGATACAATAATATTTTCGATTGATTTTCAACAATTGTGAAGTTGTTTACTACAGTTGGCATCAGCACACTCCTGAAACATAAAAGAGAGAGATTTTTATGATATTGTTATGAAATACAGCCATGGAAAATATTATTAGACAAAGAATGCTTGCTGAAAGTGTTATATTTGTGGTAAGAAGGAAATAAAATTTCATAAAAGCAAGGTACAATTGCAGGAATTTGTTATTCATTCCATGAAATACAAATACAAATCATTTTCATTAGTTTGAATGCATATTATAGTACCTTTATTACAGAAGCTTGGTCTAATAATTTTTTCCAGGGCTGTACATTTGTATGTAATATTTCAAGAGCTCCTGGTTTTCCTTGTGTTGTATCATTAAGAAGATTCCTGAAATTTAGTGGTCAAATGAAATGTATGATCAGACACTTTCATGGGGGGGGGGGGGGGGGGGGGGGGGGTTGCTGTCAAGCTGGTATATTTCAGTAGAATTATCTATTATGGTGGTAGAAGAATAGGAAAGCCAGAATAATATGTCTACATTATAATAGTAATACTTCCATTTCTGATTAAAATCAGTAGCATTCTAAACTAGCAGAATTAGAGCAGAAATGAATCATGTAGCCTACTCCTGGGCCCCCATTGCATAAAACTTACCATTAATGGTAATTCTGCTATCAATGGTAACTACCATGGCAACATCACTCAACAGCCAATCAAAATCAAGGTTTCCATGGGAGTTACCATTGATGGCAAAGTTACCGTTAATGGTAAGTTTTATGCAACAGGGCCCAGCTGACCAGATTGCTATTTCTCATTCATTTCCATTTTATCCTCATCTTATTCATCTACAACTGTACCATTGGGCAAATAATGTAACTTCAGTCTTGCAAAAGCTGTGCTAGTGTATAGTCAGTGTACATTTCATACCCTTAGCCCACATCTCTTTCATATCTCTTCTATCTCTTATATTTTTAACTATATGTAGCACACCCTAAATATATGAAGAGATACAACATATACAATCAGGAAAGAAATTTTGAATTTTTGACTGTCTTGTCAGAAATTTGGTGAATTTCTAACGTATCTTGACAGCATCTGTACTACAATTGTAGTTTGAGCTTCTACCAACCTTAAAATTTGTTAGCAAGCTTTCGTCCACTCCTGTGGACTTTCTCAAGCCAAGTGATCAGTCACACTGTTTCTAATTGCTGTTTGCTGCTGTGATCACTGGACTGAAGATAGATGACAATAGATAACCTGAGTCCTTGTTCAGTCTAGGATTAATCCTTTTTATCCAGAGTCTTTATCCAAATAGACTCTTTCACTTTTCTATTTGGTTAAAGAGGATTAATCCTACCAGTGGACAAAAGCTTGCTAACAAATTTTAAGGTTGGTAGAAACTCAAACTACAATTGTATGATTATCCCCAACTGATGAAAGTTTTCTGTGTAACATCCATACTCTTCTCCTTCAATCCATATATCTTTGAGAAAAGCAATTGCTTGTATTCCAAGGACATCGCAGTACTTAGGACAGAAAGAGAACCTTGTTGTCCTTCGAGATGTAATGAAATGACATTTATGATGATGGAGTCAAATTCCCTTAATTCCCTTAAAAAAGAAACAAATATTTCAGCGTTATGAAGCTCAAACTGAATTGCACTTTGTCATAAAGATGAAGAAAGGGCCTCTGTGGCAGTAGACTCTCTGTCTGCTGCAGAAGTTCAAACAGTGGACCACTCTGTTTCACTGTCTATATGAAATGTCAGAAATATAACCAACTCTCTCTCTCTCTCTCTCTCTTTTCCCATCTCTCTCCCCTCTTCCCATCTCTCCCCCTCTCTTCCCCTCTCTCCCCCTCTTCCCCTCTCTCCCCCTCTCTCCTTGAAAATTTATTTTTTGTTCAGAGAATAAAGTTACAAATGTTGTTTGTTGGCTCTTTAAATAGAGTCTTTGTATTTTCCAACTGATTACATTATAAAAGCAATTATTACGGTCTGTAGAACTTCAGTGGTATACTGTGTAAGCCTACATGTAGCATAGTTTTGTGAATGTGACTCAGCGTAGTCAGCGTAGAGTGATTGTGGTATAGTTTAGTCTATGTAATTACTTTAGTCAGGATCATTTGGGGAGTTTGGATAAAAATTAAAAATATGCAAACTACATTTTACCAGCCAATGGTTGAACATAGCTGTTTTTATGAATATTAGTGCTTGAAGTTATGGCATTTCAAAAGTGATTTTAAGGTGCAGTAGAAAACAATTTGGACTGGTCTAAGTTAATACAAACATGTAGGATACTTTGGAAGTACCCCAAAATTTTGGTGCAGTATGAAAGAGTTATTTAAATTTTGGGGATATTGTTTTGATTAATGAATGTGATCTCACTAATTCTAGTGCATAGAAGTTTTAAAATGTTTTAAGTATAACACACATTTATGCCTATATATCATGTTTCTAAGTGCCAAGAGTAAACCTTTAAGAAGTCTGGGTTTAGACTTCTCCTATATACAGGAGTGTAATTGGATATACGTAAACATAGCCACATAAATCCTACCAATTATTTGCTATTAATGGGTATCATTGTTGCTCTTAAATGCACCCTTTTCCCTGGAGGCCTCTATATCTCGAAGAGGGAAGTAAAAAAATGTTGGAAGTCTCGGGAGGCACCATAGAACTTGGGCCTTTGAACTTTTTGTACTGGCAGCATGAGATGGTTACTGTGAGTTAGACCCTTTTACACTAGCAAAAAAATGTAACACTGAGAAATCTTAGTGAAATCTTGTTAATCTGAAAATATAGACATAAATCATCAAAGCATTCAGTTCAATATTTAAAAGAATTATTTTAGCAAAATATCAGGATTTTGCATTTAATTTTTTACAGCAACTTTTTTATCTACAGTATCAGCAAGAACGTACACAGTAAACTGAAAGCGCTAATATTAATAACTATATTATGAAAAGCTCCAAAAGAGTCCTTAAAATGGAAAATATCAAAGTTGTCTCCAAGGAAATAAACTTTTTTTAGAAAAAAAAACTGTGTAAAAAGAAAGTTATTTCTACTCTGTACGCTTTATTTATTAAGGTTTAAATTACAAAATGAGGAAGAAACGTTAATATTACTGAGATACAAGTAAGTGTGAACAAGATGAAGCAACAGCTTCTTACAAAAGAAGACAAAATCTCAAGTTCATGTGTGTGGTCCATGTCCGTGAAGATAGAAAGTTTTTTATCACTGGTAGAATCAGCCGTAAAAGAACAATATTTAGATTGGTTTTTAGTTTTAGTTTCAATCATTGTTGTTGCATAGTAACTGACATGTATGACACACACAAAAAAAGATGGCTTTGTTGAGTGATTGGGTAATTGGTGTTTTTGGTGAAACCAGTTGTGAATGCCAGCTCCCTTGGTGGCATTTATGAGAGGTAATACCTGTGTAAGATGAGTATTCAAATTATAAAAAGAAATTCTCTGTAGGGAATCAAAATGTAGTGAAAGGTTTTGATTGGATTCACCCTATAAAAGTTTTAAAAAGGGAATCACAAACCAGGAGCTGCAAATTTAGTTTTGAAACTTTGAGAGAGATAGAGAGATTGCAAAATCTTCTACAATAAATCTGAACAAAGTATATTTGGCTGCAGAGACTTGAAAGAAGCAGTCTGAAGAATAAAATGACTCTTGGAAACATCTTGTGGTTAGCAAAGTTGTATTTTTTCATCAAACAAATTAGTATTGGTGGTTAGATGTTCCATCTCATGAAGTGACACCCTGGAGTATACTGCTAGAGCTGAGCTGGATGTTCTTGGTGCCAATGACATCAAGTGGGTTAAAGGAAAAGTATCGTGATTGCAACTTTTTAAGTGAATGTTTGGAATGGACACCACTTACTTTGTCTGTGGTTGGAACTACTCAGAGAGAAATACAATTACTCAAATCTTACAAATTCATTGTTACAAGGAAAGATAATAAGAGAAGATTAAACTGTATAGACATAAGATATTGTTAGACCATTAGTTTCTTTTTCCAAATTGTATGAGTTATTCCCCAATCATATTAATACAATATTAAAGTAGAGGGTGTTTAACTGTTCAACCCAATTTAACTGCTGTTCTAATATTATCTCTTTAATGTGAGAAAGGGGGAGTAGAAGCCGCAGGACAATCTTCTCTAACAAGATGACACCATTCGTCCAGACATTGATTATTTAATCTCCTTCAGGCAGTTGACGACTAGAAAGTGGCGGTTTTGATTGGAGGTACTTTTTCGCTATTGAAGGATAAAATCACTTCATGTTCAATCTGTCAAGTTGATTAAGTTAAACTTCATGTTGGCACATAGCTGCAGCTTATTGCTCTTGCTAGGGTGTTATACCACTTTAGATTTAAAGTGGATTGAATTTATTCAAGAAGAATGATGAGAAATATAATTGTAAGATTTTATTTGTTTTTCATAATGATTCTAGAAAACTGCCCCTCGACAAGAACCCTCCACCGACGACACCCAACCTGGAAAACTACCCTCTCTGGACAGTTACCCCATGGACAGTTAACCACTCTACCTGGTTTAGTTGTTGTCTAGGGGGTAATTGTCCTAGGGGATAGTTTAGTAGGAGGTTAATGGTCGTTGGGATATGGGGGAGGGGGGGGGGGGAGACGTGCATTTCACATCTGAAGCGTAAAGGCATCTTGATCGATTTATTTTATGAATCCCAGATTCGTTGGTTACTCTGTTTTGTGGCTTCTTTGCAAGTTAAATATGAATTCTGACAGGTGTCATGCGAACTAATCCTCCATTATTCCACTTTGTGATTATTTCATCCACTTTGCCTCTTCTTTACACATCGTAAATGTTGCGGTTAGCTTGTAAATGTCATATTCTGCATGTTCAATTACAACGGAGAGGCCTGCTGTCTGGCGGGGTGCCCAGCATTTTCCATACCATGAGAGGCCTAAGGACATCATCTTATGATAAGGATGACACTATTTGAGCAGACAATGATAAGTCCTCCTCCAGGCAGTTATTGTACAACTCTGGGAGCTTGTGGTTTGGCTGCATTGGGAGGTGGTTATATTCCGCTGAATAAATATGACGAGTGCAGTGTTTGGTGAATTTGGGTCACTCCAGGTTGGATGATGTATCTTGTTTACACGCGTGATGATGGAGAGGGCATCAGCTTTCTGTAGGATGTTGATGAAGAGAGAGATGAAGAGATGAAGAGGACGAGAAAGAAAGAGAGGAGAGAGGGGGAGACAGCATGTTAATGGGAGAGAGAAAGAGAGTGAGAGAAAGTTACTTATTTCCAAACTTGTTAGAGTTTATGTTACAAAGACTTGATGAACAGTGAAGAAATACAACATGGGAGGGTTGACTGATCTAGACGTAGCTCTGGAACACCATGGAGCTTGGCATGGAAAACTCAAAAGAGCTCTAGTTAAATATAAAATACAGTAAAATCACTGTGATGAAATACTGTAACTCTAAACAAATCTCAAAGAGCTACTGCAGACAAGAATATTTTTTACTGTTGCTGAAGCTGATAATGGTAGGATATCTGACAAACAATTAAAAGGCAACAATCACTTCATTTTATGGTCAGTAATTTCTATGGATAACAATATTCCCCAGTTTAAGAGGTAAAAAATGTTCATTTCTTGAACTTACATGTATCCTTATCATGAATACTTATTTTATTTTGTCATGTATCATGACATTGTATAACATACTTCGCTTTAATTTCTGCCCCACCATCATTTTTATTTGCAGAGTGGCAAGTTTTGCCTGGTTAACAGCCCTTTCTCATGTTTTTGTCCTGTAGTTCCTGTTGTAATTGGCAATGTAGGCCACAAACACAGACATACTGGGTTTCGGTTCTAAAGTACTATTGATCTTCCTTCAGGATGAGTAGGTCTGATTAATCATCTCACATGCCTGATTTGTCCTCTCCCAGACACCATACCTTTAACTTACCTGTATGACTCACGCTATCTCCGATTCCATTGATAGATGCCATCTTTTCATGGGATCTCCCCACTTGTCTCTCTATTTATCGAGTGCAACCTGTTCCGACAGCCCTAATTTAGCTAGCCGGGCAGGTAGGCGGTGGTAGCGGCGGCAGCCAATAATAGACAAAAAGTTTATTGACATTCAAACGATGCTAACCATGACGCATACGTTGCCAGCATTTGTCAGGTATTCGTACCTGCTCGCTTGGTGCGCGGCGTCATCCAGAAATTGGTTCAAATGTCCGAGGATGATATCTATTGGCGCTCTCCTTGTCTGGAGATGTGAGGACATAAAAGCGACGCGGCGTGAATCATTAATCGAACTTTTCGGTCTATTATTGTCCCGTGCCGCGAACGATGGAATTAGGGTACGCAGGTCTTGGGTAGTCTCAGAGAGGAGACTGTACTGTGTATGAATCACCTGTCAAACAATGATATCATCCGTCCCATGGAAAGAAAGTACGTCTGGACAAATCTAACCCACTTTTTCCAAGAAATATATCACCCTTTTCTAAGACATTGAAGTTACAGATTTTACTGTACATGTATATACCACAAGTATGTCTATTGGTGTTAAAAAGACATTGAAAATACTCTTTATGCTTTTCTATTGTATATCAAAAATGATGTTGTTTCTTTGTGTTTGTCAAATTGATGCACAAAATTTGCATCCATATTGAAAAAAAATATTGTCATTGAGTTTACCATTTAATTATTTAGTGTCTGGCCATAATCCTCCACAGATCCCCTCAGCCTTGGACAATAGATTCGATGACATTGATGAAGCAGAGCTTCACGTTTTAATTGAAAGATGATCAAAAGATAGTTGATTTGACATCTTAATTGATGTGGAATGATAGATGACTGTTCATCTGTATGCCCAGCCATCTGCCCTTACCCATCCCCATCACCTAGCTTTGTTTCGGGGTTTTAAATTGAATGTGAGGTACAGAGGTGCATGCAATATGGATGGCATAATGAAGTATAGAGGAGTATGGAGGAGTGAGATGAGCAAGACATTGGTGCAGTTAACCCTTTCGTGACAATTGACCACGTTTTGTCGTTTGGCTCAATAACTTTTGATTCAGAGCCCTTAAAAATATACCAGATAAACATGCATTATGAGTAGAAGGAGCAAAGGAATTTTTGCACACACTGTGTCCATTTTTGTTGCATGACGTTATTGCGTTTGATGCAAGAAATTTTTAAAAGTTGGAATAAAGTTCAAAATCCTTAAATTGGCAACACATTGAGACGTTCAAAATCACTATTTTATGATCAAAATTGGCAATTTTTTTCAATTTTCAACAAAGTTTCTAACTATGTATATCATTTTCAAAGACATTACATTTTATTAGACCCATGTAGCACTAAAAGAAAAATATCGTTGCCAATTTGAAGAACACATTGTAATCCATTTAGCCCTTGAATTATTCCTGTCATAAAAGGGTTAAGCCTATGGGACTGAGAGAATTCATCAAGTGTCTTGTCAGTGATGTTTACTGACAAATTTGCTCTCAGCCAATCAGATGCAAGGATTTCAGTAGCTTGTAACAGTTGTCGGTAAATATCACTGATAAAACGCTTGATGAAACGCTCCCCAGGTATTATTTCTTCAAAGATGTAGGGTTCAGGTTAGGGTCACTGTTAAGTTTTAGGTTAGGATTAGGGTTAGGTTTGGTTTTCGGTATAGTGTTTGGTCCAGGGTTGAAGCTGTTCAGTTACATGGTGTCGTAACAACCAGGGGAGCATTATATCCGACAACTGTTATAAGCTACTGAAATCCTTGCATCTGATTGGCTGAGAGCAAATTTGTCGGATAAAATATCTGACAAGTCCTTTCATGATACGCCCCCCAGTTTTATCATGTAGGCCACTTTTATAGGCCTTCAGAAGGAGAAACTTATTTGTAAGAGAGGAATAGAGTAAGAGAGGAGAGAGAGAGAGTGAGAAGGAGGGTAGGAGAGGGGGGGGGGGGGGGGGTGATGAGTGAGAGAAAGAGTGGGGTGGGGGGGGGGGGGAGAACATGGGATACATAGGTATATACAGAGGATGGAGGAAGAAAGAATAGAGAGACAGACTGACAGAAATAAAAAAAAGGGAGGAAAGAAAGAAGACATAGAAAGGAATAGATAATATAAATAGATGGAGGAGAAATAAAAGAGTGGAAAGATATTAGAAAGAACACATGATAAATAGACAGAGAGGAAGAGAGATAGAGATGATCGGTGAATTAATTACAGCATATACCTGTATGGCATTATTAATATGGAAATGCTAATGGCCACCGTTTTTCATTATTGTGTAAGTACTTAGGTAGAAATGTTTTTAAAATCAGTCTTTTCCCCATGGTTTGCCATTTGGAGAAGTCTTTTTCTCTTTCCCCGAGAGGAAATCCAGCTACTGCGATATTTCCACTCAGGATCCCGCTTCCTTATATGCACGCATTGCCCGAAGCGGCAGTAGGGTTGTTTGAATTAGGAATGATACCACTACCTGCGCACTCCTCTCACCAGCCGACACTAAATTGGCCTCATTACACCAATTTACATCTTCACCAGCCAAACTAAAACATCCCTTTTGGCACACCATCCATCAATGCAAATTTGTTAAAAGAAAAAGCCTAAGTGGTAGAGCATGCAGTCGACTTGCATCATATTTTTGGTACATGGACACTCTTGCGCTCGTTCACACTTTGCGCAGTAAATCACCTCAAAAAATCGCTGCAGCAAAATACAGACCATTTTTACGTGTGAGTCAATTTGCTAGCTGGGGTGGAAAAATATACATAAGCTGCATGACACAAATTAAAGCCGCTAAATATACTTACTCATTTGTGTTATAAGATAAAGAAATTTGTGTTTTCATTTGATGTCTTTCGTCATTTATGTCATTTTTGGCTATTTTTGAGCGGCTCACTGTGTCATATGTAAACGTAGCTTTATGAAAGCAGACACATTCCATCCAAATGTTTTGGAAGAGAGAATCAGGGTCATATCATTATACTTGAGAGTGCATTTTGTTTTTTTAGGTAAACTTGCATTTAGCTAGTACAGAGTTGCTTTATTTTACTGGAAAGATGACCTTTAGCCAGGGCATGATGATGAAGCAGTGCTAGACACTTACAGGGGCACGGTGCAAGTATGCCCCAAAATTTTCATTCTGAACCCCCCCCCCCCCAATTTTTTTTTGAAATTTGAACAGTGGTCTAGTACACACGGGACATAAAAGGCAATCAGCACACAATGTGAAAAGAAATCTTAATGTTGAGACCTGGATAATTAAAATGAATTATTAGACATTGAAGCTCCAAATGTAATTGAAATTTTTTTAACTAAAAAGTTTTATCCCTTCTTGTAAAATGATATGACCAGACATGTTGTATCTGGATTTTTATGGAATGGAAAGAGCAGAAACAAAACGTCAAGAGCAGACAATAGCTACGTTCATATGGGATTTTGAAACTTTAAGTTAATGAAAAACGACGAGGTTTACACAGTGCCATGCAAAACAACGATGCTCGCTTTTCAGAGATTATAAGTCGAGGGATCATCGTTGAACATAAGTCGAGAGGTCATCGTTGAACAGCGGCGAGTTTTTAAAGTTGATTCTGTCCACACGGTCCAAAACTATGACGGAGGACCCCTCCCCTGCTGCTTGTGGTTTCGTCGTAAACTACAAACTTAGAGTTTTGAAACTACAAGCGAAACCTAAAGTTTGGCTCCTTCCATGTGAACCTGACATAATGTCTGACTCTCTTTTGATCATTTGAGTGACCTTAAAACAAAGTTAAATAGCTGACTAGGCCTTTATCGATCAAATACACAACGTGAGAAGTCAAAACCATCTGACGGAGAAGAAATAAGAAAGCCAGCAAACATTGCTGGAGATCAATGTTCAAGCAACTTTGTATTTTGAAGGCATTAGCAAGTCATAGGCTTAGGCGCCAAGTGCAATTGATGACTTCTTTTAGCCGAGGAGACCACTACATTCTGCAGTCTTGGGTCACAAGTACAACAACCCGCCAGGGATTCGAGTTTCCTTTTATGAATTCTGTCCATGTTTCTGAGTAAATAAACAGTTAAAGGAGAGCAATGGGAGAAGAAATAGCATACAAGAGTATAGAAGGATTGTATGACTTTCAGCAATTCACCCTTCAGTTGTCTTTCAAGTTTCAACTCTGTTTTGTCATGAGGTTTTTCCCCCTCTCATTCATTCTTTAGTTGTTGTATTACAACTGTTCTTGATCATGATGGGTTTTTTTTCTCCTCCATTGAGCTGAAGATAGCCGCAGTATGTCGGCATAGGAGTAATCTGGGGAATTAGACGTTGCTGTCCCCGCGTAAGGTGCCAAGCGAAATAAATGTTTCACTTGTGGGGGAAAAAACCGGGAAAGTGATTGCAGAGATGATTTTTAAAAGTTGGTGGCAGGCTTGTGCCTCAAGGACCTGTGAGAATGCTCTGCATGCATTAATCTCGCTCGAACTCTGCTTCTTCCCTTCCTTTTCTCTCTCTCTCTCTCTGAGCCCTTGTATGTGCAAACAACATGCCTTGTATGTCTTATTGGTATTCAGGCTTCGTCGGAGCCGATACACTTTACGTTTCAGAAGGAACGGTTTTGAAGCCGTGAAAAAGTGGGTTGAAGTCGGTGCACAACGGGCGCAAGATCAATTCTGGGAATTAGCGAGCCATTTGCCAAGGCGCCGGGAAGCACAATTAAAGGCTTAGATCTGCCTAAGGGAAAGAAAGGGTTTGTTTTTTATATCAGGGATGGGTTTATTGCTTGTGGCAAATGGCAAGTTGAGGCCATCACATCTATCAAATACAATTGCTCACTCGACCTTTAGACATCTTCTGAAGTCACCCTTGAGCTTTGACTTTGACTTTGAATATAAAAAAACCCAAAAGGACTGAATGAATTGTAGCTTTTGTATTACTCCAATCTTTTTCACCCTTATCATCTCTCTCTCTCTCTCTCTCTCTCTTTTCTCTGTCTTGCTTGTTCTCTCTCTCCTACTGTCCCTCATTTTTTTTCATGCTCTCTGTCAACACTTTATCTTTCCAGAAAGTAGAGAGATGAAAAGCGTGAAATGTTATCTGTTCAACCCATTTTAGGATTTGACTCTGGATGATTTCCCTTTCCAGAGGACTTTCTTTCCATCTTTAGAGTGACACGAACTAAGATTTCTAAAGTTTTCCTCATCCGTAAGAGTATCCATTTGGTGGTTGTGCGTCACTGACAAGACCCTGCCTGGAAGAGAGAATTTTGAGTAACTTGAAGAAGAGTATAAGAATACATTCTTGACACGTACACTTGTCGAGTCCATGAAAAGATCAACCTGAAGTGGAGACGGACTTTGTAACTTCTTTCAACTTTAAGAACTACTGTTTTCAAACTTTTTTGTTTTGATTTCTTACTGCAAACAAAATGTGTATATGTATTATGTAGAAAAGAACTATTAACAACTTCAGCTTTTTAAAAATTAATAACAAAATGTGGGTCTTTGTGTGCTATTGGTTAGCAGGATTCTCGTATAGCCATACAATGAATTTCGTTAGTCTGAACAGGGGGAACGTCTTTGAGAAAGACTGCTTAAATATCTCTGGCATCTTCTTCGAGATTTTCTCTGATTAATTGATTGAGCTTCAACCTTCAAGACATATCGTAGACTAACTTCATCAACTAGACATTTATACATGACCAGTATCATACAATGCCTTCAAGCAAGTCAGATGAGGAGTTTCATGAATTACGACATTTGCACATGTCGTTCTGGAGAGGGCTTGGGGGATTGTATGAAGTTCACTACTCGCTTAAGAATTGCCGCAAACGTTTAGCTATTTCGGGAGATTAATAATGTCATGCGTGGATCTACCTATAGGGAATTTAGAGATCCATGAGACATGCTAAGTTTAGTAGCGACATCCCTGTGATATTCTCGTTTTGAATGATTTGGGTCAGAAGTTCCTGCAGGTATATACACGTCTTGTGTTTGCAAAGTATGAATATGATATAAATATTGATGAGACTTAATTTATACTTCAGGAAAGACTAAAGTTTTAGAATCTGTCATGGCATTGTGCATTGTGTTAGTATCAACTTGTTTAAGCTTGAAAAGCAAATCATTGCTGAGTACTCAGTTTATGAATGTTTTGTGTTTCCAGCCCCCAGGAGGAAATTCAGTTAGGGTCAGATTGGAAGTGTGTTGCAACAAAATCTCATTCAGAAAACTCTGGATGTTACCTGAGCTTGCTTGGTTTAGGCCTAACTATATCTGTGGTACATTGTAGTAGGGACTTACAAGCTTGTTCTTACGAAGAGAGGAATATCGTGAAACTGTAGAAGGCAAAAGTATTGTGGGGTAATTGAGTTTGGGTCAAGTTAAAAGTGTGTTGCAACACATCTCATTCTGAAAAAGCAAAAAGACTCCATTTCTTTTGACCTTTAGTCACAGAGTGAACATTGGGAAGAAGAAAATTTAATGAACTAAAGAGACGTTAATTGTGGCAACACACGTTAATTGTGGCAACACAAAATTCAGATTAAAATCGTGGAGATCAATGAAGTTCATGCAAGTATAATTGAATCCTCTCAAAGAGCATGGTAGGAGGGAAGCTTCAGGATGATTAATGTCACCAAGATTCGCATCAAGAAGATTCATGCCAGTATTATAGGCCCAATATAGCTCTTTTCAAAGTGCATGATGGGAGGGAAACTTAATAGGAAAACCCATATCGAGAAGATTCATGACGGTAAACTGAAACCCCTCAAAAAGGACTTGATGAGAGGGAAACTTCAGGAAGATTAACATCACCAAGATTCATGCCAGTATTAATTGAATTCCCTCAAAGGACATGATGAGAGGGAAACATCGCGAAGATAAACATCGCAAAGATTAACATCGCTAAGATTCATGTCAGTATTAATTGAATCCCCTCAAAGGGCATGATGAGAGAGAAACTTATCATGGAACGCATGGGAATGCTCATTTGCGTCTGAGAAATGGAAATCCATCTCAATTTTGAGCCGACCTTGAGGCACAGATGATGCTGGTGTCGCCATAGTAGCCCCTCTACATGACAAGGGAATTGAACTTGCTTGTGTAAATGAGTCAAAGTTTAACGTTTCCTCCGTTTGCCTGCGAGATGTTCACTTAACATGCAGGTGCGGTTGTATTTAGAAAGGTCATCATTGTTGCTATTTAGAAAAATGGCTCCTGGTTGAGCAGTGTAAATTTTACTTTCATTTGATAAACATGTTCTTAATGAAATGGTAGATGAAATCATGTGACCTTAGAAGCACATGGAAGGCTAAAAAACATGTGACCTTGAGAAATTTAGACCCATTTGAAAAATTGAAATACATGTATGTTGATTTAGTGAATTTAGATCATTTAATAGAATGCATGAATAATACTGATCATTAGCAAATGTGTATTTCTATGTAGAATAGAAAAAATACCTTTTAATTACTTTTGCAGTTAACATGCGAAATGTCAAGACAGGATGAATGATGCATGAGAATGAGTTCATTATGCGATCTATTCGCACTCAAAGTGAGACTGTGTGTATGTTTCTATTGTTCTGACGGCTTCGTATTATAGGCGCATTTATAGCCTCATGAGAGCGGATAAATCGTATAATGAACGAATGAACATATGCGTCATCTGTTTTATACAACAAAATTCTTAGATCCTTGTTATTTGATTAAATAAAGGAGTCTTTTTAAGATTGGTCCATATCATTATCGATGACGAGTAGGCTTAGTCTAGCTTGCGCACAAAGTATCAGCGCACTTAAACCTCTCTATGCGCACTGTTGCGTATTGCGTACTTTAAAAATCGTTGGCTAGTAGTAGTACTGTAGACTGTTGCACACTTTTAATGAAAAAAGCGTGTGATATTCTCAAAAAAGGAATCACATGTGACTGCGCTTAACCAATCATTTGACTAGGATCTAGGAGTGAATTGTACGTTGTCAGATATCAAAATGGTGTGTTCTCTCTGAAAATTCATGACCTGTCAGTGTAAGGACTTTGAGGACATTGCAAAACTCGATGGTCAAGGAGAGAGATTTACAGATTTCCAGTATACATGGAAAATAATATTACATTACCTCTCTTGTGATACATCAGCTGTTGTGTCGCTTGTCACCAATTGGATGTAGAAAAAAAAAATCCCCCTAAATTTCCAACAACATTTAAAAATAAGTGAAAGATTATCTGCCTGCCTATGGGGAGCAATGCCCCACTTTCCAGGCAGCGGTTAACACATACTTGGCTGAGATTATTACCTTGATCTGTGGAAGGTACTAGGGGAATCGGTGTCCCGAGACTGAAATTCATCTTCGTCTTAGAGGAAACTGGAGGCATAGCTTTCATTCTCATTCTGTCATATTCCCACCCCCATCCCTTGTTTGTCACTGTCAGGTGGGACAAAGTGAGAAAGTGTCTGCCATCTTTTGTAGGACACTACATTATATTAAAAATGATGCCAGAAGATACCATTGTCTGCCATTGTCCGCCATTGCCAAGGCCTGCCAAAGGATTTTGTTTGTCTCACAATGGTGTAATTGAGTTTTGACGGACGTGTATCAGTCAAATATGATTATTTACGTCTGGGACCGACCTTTAACGCGACTGAAATTTGAACCTGGGTCCGATCAGAGTCAGTTTGTAGACGAATGCAGAGACGTTACCACTAGACCAACTCCTGATCCCCAGTAGACCGCTTCAGTAATGTATGCAAATTTTCTACATACCTTTCAGACAAAGGTTGTTCTTGACAACCTGAAAGCTTGCCGGACATAGCAACAAATAATGTATGCAAACTGGATTCCAAGCATCTCATTTATAAAAAACAGGTTAATGGAATAGCTCGTCACTAGGTGCTCAGAGAATATATGTGCATAAATTTGTATACATTGCAGAAGCGGTCTATGTATGAGTCGGACAATGAATACAAGTTTTTCATATTATCTAAATATGTACGTTGACTGCAAATGAGATTATTTCAGAGTCTGTCTCTGTTTTAATACGCAAAAGGCAAAATTATTTATTCATCTTTACATTCACTGCTTCAAAAGTAATATTTTATTTCTTTTCCTGCATCCAAGCCCAGGAAAAAAATTACATTTATATTTGATCTAAAAGCTCTCCATTATAAATTGTAATCTCGTCATTGACTTGCATGTTTTAATCAGCTACATGAAGGCCGTTATGACAATTCATTAAGGTAGCACTATCCCTGGTCGCAAATTTGTAAATTATTTTCTCCTTGTTAAAAATAACAACATGGCTTCAAAATGATTGTTTCAAGTGCCCTTCAGTGTTGTATTTGCCATAAGCAATTTGCTAATGTGAAGGTCATTATCAATGCTAACAGCTAATAACGTTGCTTTGTTGTATTTATTTCTTGAGAGCAAAATTCAAAATAGTTCCTAAGTGGCGAAATCCCCCAAGGTTAGGGACGGTTTCATTGATTTATGATGAATATTGTCTCCAACTGTATTAAGAAAAATATTGTAGTAGAATGAGTGCTTCTATGCAGTGAAAATACATGTATTTATAGAAAAGGTTTATGGGAAGGAGAAAATGGAAAATAAGAGTAACACCCCCCCCCCCCCCAATCAAATATTTAGGATAAAAGCACTCAGCTAGTTGAACTAATCAATTATGTACATTGTGTATCTAATCTCTTGTAACTCAAGGCAGGTATGAAGTACATGTACACGTACCAATCGGTTATGTTCCCTTTAGTGTATGTAGTGATGTATACATGATTGCATGTGCTGGAATCTTTAGTTATTACTTTGTGTTTTCAAATGCATTTCCATTTTCATGTCATGTATATATGTCTTCAAATACCTTCTTTCAAAATCCTTTAATCCTTATCCAGTTATTCCTCAGTTTTCACTGAAGTTATTCCATACCATTTAAAATAAATTTATAAAATTTACAAGCTACCCGGTATATATCTTCAAAGACAAATTCAAGATATCGAACAATGAGAGCTTTAAAATGTTAGCATTTGAAGAATAAGTATAAGAATGTATGAGAGCATTATTAAGAATGTTTGTTGTTGGACTCATTTTCAACCCAATCTGAGCTAATTTGCTTCAAATTGAATCAGAACAACTGGATAAATATAAAAGTGGGGGACAAAATTTATTTGGGCTGACAAAATTGATCATTGGCCTGTGGTGTTTATCCGCTCTACATGTATGTTTGAAGAAAAAGATTCTTTAACTTGTCATGAAGCAGAATTTATCACCGTCTGTTGGGGGATAACAAACAAGTGTAAAGCCCCATTCAGACAAGATGCATTAAAAACAACCGTGAAAAGAGCTGCAGCCAAACTTAATAATATTATTAAGAATAATAATATCAAAATTATAAACTGTTCTTGCACAGCACATATCACACATCCTACGCGCTTCCAAAGAGGGTGGATATTATGACCCTGTAGGTCTAGCTATCGCTCCGGCAGCTGTTACCAGCGTACAGTGCATTTGAATGCATTAATCCTGGCAGAGACCCATGTAACACCTGGGTGGAGAGAGGCAACTGGGGATAAAATGCCTTGTCTAAGGATATACGCTGCTACACACTGGGCAGAGATTCAAACTCCTCATTCTCCTGAAGAGAGTCATGTGAATGAACCATGGTGCTCCCAACTTTGCAAGGATTTGAATGGCAAGTGGCAATGTATATTTCAGGTTGTTAATTATGTCACTGCAAACAACGATGACCCCAAAGTGTACTTGCTCATCATTGTGTTCAAAGATAGAGAAATCAAATGTGAGGCACACGATGCTCATCTCATTAGCTTTTGTCATTGCATAATTTAAAAGAAAAAGCAGTTTTCCACCTCGTGTCTAAATGGGACTTTTGAGGCCTGTAGCCTCTCCCACATGCTAATAACGAGACGACCAAAACAAGGAGTAAGGGACGTGGGAGGATGTGTTATTCATGTGCAATATAGGACAACAGAGTCAGAAGGAGGACACCGTGAAGGATTTGAAAGAC
The DNA here is from genome assembly GCA_025617745.1 of Heliocidaris erythrogramma. Classification (NCBI taxonomy): domain Eukaryota; kingdom Metazoa; phylum Echinodermata; class Echinoidea; order Camarodonta; family Echinometridae; genus Heliocidaris; species Heliocidaris erythrogramma. Next base: position 10,405,665 of record CM046866.1, on the reverse strand, counting down.
ATAATGCCGTGAGAAAGAGGGTACGCACCTACATTAAAATGTTCAAAAATAAAATCGTAAGTGTATCAAGTGATAAGCAAGGTGAACTTACAATGAAAAATGATGGGATTTTAGAGGTGTACAAGCAGAATAATATGCGACTACAAGTTGGGATTTTATGGCAACTATGTGGAAATGCCTCCATCTAGTACACTGCAGATCTCATGTTGCAGCTTATTATTTTCAAAGCTTAGGCATTCAAAAGACATAAATGGAATGTGCACTGCAGGAAAAAAAATCATAGGAATAAAAGTTGTCGACCCCGAAGTCCTGTTTAAATTTTGTAAGACTAAAAGTGGGTGACATTTGGCTTTCCATAATTCAGTGGCCTAATTCTACACACTTGGGCAGGGGCTTTAGAGTTAGGCACCTTTTGAGCATACGGGCCAATATCAATATGTAGTAGCAGTCAGTGACGCACTGTAGCATCACACTGGGTACAAAACCAGTGATGGCAGAAGTAGTAGTAGTAGATGTAGCTAGTAGGCAGGAGTGTTAGATTGTCAGACAGCATCATGCAGTTTTGCATCATTTTATTATTCAAATGAATAGTTTATTCCTTCACACGTACCATGCTATGGGCGGCAAACCTCGCCCAAACATTTGAGTGCTGAACATTTCGTATCAGCTCAGAATGGCTTGAAAATTCTTCCTCATACAGAAACCTGTGCCTTCAATCTAATGTTTATTCCTATGCAACATATCTTTGCCCAGTTTGCTAAAAAAAAAAAGTCATTCAAAGTTAATATTTAACTCTTGACAATTTCGACAATTCTCAAAAATCTGGTGGCATGGAAGGGGTTGAAGATAAAGGCCCTTATTCTGAATATCAGTCTAAACTTAAACTCCAGTTTACATTAAACCAGAGCTTTAAATTACAACTGACTTAAACCCCAAGTCCACTCCAAATTTCTGTACGAAGTTAAACCACACTAGACTGGAGTTTAAGTTAAACCGGAGTTCAGAACGCGATTTTCCAAATCCCTGGTTTAAATGGCAGTTTTAGACTGGGTATATTTCATCCAAGAGGTAGGGATAGGGTTTGGTTTGTAATTGGGACCATATCGGGGTGAAAAACCCCTGAAAGAATATGAAGTCCTGGGACCAGCAAAATTATTACCTTATATCAGGAATCTCGTTTTATTAGAGCTCTTTATAACAAGTTTCCACTGGACACTGTTGTCCAGCTTGAAGTGAGGAACTTGGTTAGTGCAGGAAATAGGCCTCCAAGCAATTGTCACTTGAGCTGGAACCCCTGCATCGTGGTGCTTGTTGCTGAGAGGGTTAATCATTTAACAGTATAGATCAGAGATTGTCTGGCCAGAAGGACGCATGGGAGATGAGTTGTGACCCAGGAATCTTGCCTCGCTGATGAAAGGTATCTCTGTGAAGTGGACTGGACAAGGATGTCGGTGTAATTTGAGAGATTGTGGTTGAATTTTGAATGAATTGGTGGACAAGAAGATTGGAAAGGAGAGGGTGGGGGTAGAAAACGTGCAGTTAAGCGTTGTGTCGTTAAGTGGTTGAAATGTCATGACAAGCTTTTCCTTTTCAAAAGTTTAACCTGCATGATAACAATTAAAAGTTAATTGGAAACCACAAGAGAGAGAGAGAGAGAGAGAGAGTGTGTTACGAGAGCACTCCCAATTTGCTTATTGACATTTGCGAGCTGCTCCCTTCTGCAACAACTACTAATGCTGCTGCTGCTGCTGCTGCTGCTGCTACTGCTGCTGCTACTGCTACTGCTACTGCTACTGCTACTGCTACTGCTACTGCTACTGCTACTGCTACTGCTACTGCTAGTACTACTACTACTACTTTTAATACTACTTCTACTTCCTTCTACTACTACTTCCTTCTACTACTACTAATATTACTACTGCTACTAATATTACTACTACTACTACTACTACTAGTACTACTTTTAGTACTGCTACTACCAATATTACTACTAGTAATATTACTGCTATTACTAGTACTACTACAACTACTACTACATGTACCATTAGTACTTCCAAAACAGGCACTACTTCTACTCATTCTCTTACCTGTTATATTGTTACTTTTGAATTCCTTCAAATTCTAGTATTACTCTTCCTTTTGCTAACTACTATTGATGGATGACTTATGACAGAAATACCTATTCTGGGTATTTCCTCAAGTGAATATCATTTCCATCATTGGTTGTCACACGTGCAGAGAACTTAATGATACAGAAATTACAGGCTTCCATGTTTTACAGAGCAGTAACCATGCTAATGAGGTCATCCAAAATTAATGCCAAGATGAAATGGAGAGAGAGAGATAACCAATCTTTCTTATGAATGAATAATGAGAGGAAAGAGATGACCGGCCCATCGCCATCTCGGCTGGTGCACTGTGGGCTACTTCCAAGAGACGCTTCTGGTCGTGCGATTACATTGCTAAAGAAACTGTCTCAATGCAATTTGGAAAGTTTGATCATGTCTACGTGAGAATTGATGTGTTATGTTTTAGAGTCATCAAAATAATCAGAAAAATGATCCACTCTGGCTGAAGAGCACATGCACTGCACACAGAAATGGGTATATGGGACTGCACACACATGTGGCATGATTGTTCGGGCCGAACAAATTCAGGTATTTCTCGTCATATTTCAAATGTGAGGGCATTCGAAGAGCTATCCTTATCAGGGGACATTTCTACTGTGATGTTCTTCCAAACTGACATAAAAGGAATGAAAAAGCTCACAAAATATTTTCACCTTTCCCAGAACTGACCTTCTCTTAACCCCTTGCCTATGGCAACCGAGTAGTCCCTGTACTATGCCTATGGGAAAGTAGAGAATTCAGTAGTCAACGGGTTAAAAGAGATGCTAGATTAAAGTGATCAATCTATATTGTGTGGTCATAGCAGTCTTACTGACCGTAATGAGTGGGTCCCTTGTGAAATAATACCAATTGAATCGAGGTCAATGAAATTCAGCGTCCGACTTCAGAGATAGGAGAGATGATGGAAATCCCTTCCAGCAACAATCAAATTGCATAATCAAGTATTATTTTGACAATATATGGCAGATATATATTGGATATGCAAATATATATCTGTGGCATAATATATTAGTATATGTATCTGCAATGTACATGTTTGCCCACATGTTGTCTTTGTTACATATTACTTTGCCCAACAAGCTAAATATTATTAGGTGGTCTGTCGGTATCGACAGATCACCTTTTAATTTTGTCAAGATTTTTCTTCTTTTTATTTCTTTCTTTTTATAACAAATTCTTGTGGCCACCATATCTCAAAATCGGCCAGGTCACTATCCTCGAGTTTCATGTCATGTATGAGGTCAATCATGGACATGATCCATTAAGCTTTTGGAGGTCATCATGTCATCGTGACGTCATCAAGACGCCATTTTGTAAATTTTCAAGATCGATTATATCTTCATAATCGATCATCAAAAATCAACCATATTTACATCACATAAACTTCACATGACGGGTCATCAAGTCATGTCCTCACAGGTCATCTAGAGGTCAAGACGTGCGCGTACGCGCGCGTCAAAATTTAAAAATGCTCAAAATCACGTAGGATCAAGTCTGCACACGTTTCAGGTCATTTTGAGCATTTCAAAAATGTCCGTGCGTAAGCGTCCGCGCGCGCGTTTTACGCGCCCGCAAGTCGTAAATAACGTTAAAACGCTGTTTTTTCGATTGATTTGCAATCCTGACACTTTTCTTCATCATTTCCATCAACTTGGAATCAATTTCAATCAATAATAAGGTCGTACGGGCGCGTCAAAGTTCAAAATCCGTGCGCGCATCTATGGCGAAAATAACGTAAAAACGTGCAAAAACATGCCTCTACAAAATTAACTCTAGCTCTTTAAATAGTCCATAAACCCCCAAATTTTTTTTCATCATCGGGTAGGGTATGAATCATAGATTTTATTTCATGTATCATTTGACCCTTATAAACGTTATGACGTCATCAAAATGGCGCCAGAATTCAAAATTTCCATTTTTCATGTTTTGACGTCATCACATTTATGCAAATTTTGCTCTAGATTCGTAATTATTAGTCGTTTCTCGCCCAGATTTTAATATGTTGTAGCTGAGGCAATTTCCTACAAAATCAGTCTTCACCACTTTTCATTTTGATGACGTCATCACAGTGAAAATTTCAATTAAAGATGCCATGTCAGAATTTTCCCTATTTGCGTGTTATGTCTATGGAAGATGATTTTTTTTCGAATCGTGAATCTACATGACATTGTTCTCTGAGCTGTATCTCAGTTGTTTTTGGTCTATTTTCTTCCAGATTCTAGTATGTTATAGCTGAGACTATAAGCTTTTACAAGTGTTGTCTCCAATTTTTGATCAGATGTCGGGATCATGCCCAATTTTTCACTACAAAATGTGATTTGAGAATCCCGTTTTTCGTTCACGTGTTATCTCTATGGGAAATGTTTTGGTATATTGGTCAAAGCACTTGCCTCTCACTCCGGTGACCCAGGTTCGATCCCCGGTGGGTCCATTAAATTTTTTTTTTTTTTTTGCTTCTTTTTGCCTTTCATTTTACCATCTTGTTCGACTATTATAACATAAGCAATCACAAACCAAGTAATAAACTGCCTTATTTTGCGTGTTATGTCTATTGGAAATTACTGTGCAGTGGTTTATGTATAACCCTATGGAAAATTTATCAAAATTGGCTCAGTCAATTATCTTAAAATTTTCGTTAGTCATCAGTCCTAATAAGGTTAAGTTCCCGCATCTTTTCTTTTTCAAGGTCCTCAGATTATTGTGACGTCTTCTACGCGCCATTTTCTACAAATCAACTTATGGTCGTACCTTCGTAACGAAATGTCATTTCTGTTTCATATTTGGCATAGTTAAGGTCAATGTCATTCCAGTCATGGTCATCACAATTATCACCATCATCATCCTCCTCATTATCATCACTGTCAGGATATAATGATCATCATCATGATTATTATCATCAACATCATTATCATCACTGTCATGATATTCATGATGATGATTATCATCAACATCATCACATCTTCCAATGACCGTTTCACACATTTTTCTACATTCCTGTCCTCAAGAAGCATCTCCATGCGTGGCATTCTTGACTTCCTACATGTATCTTCAGTCTAGCATTATGATCATCCTGATTACAATCATGATCATACAAATTGAAAGACAGACCACCTAATTCGTCCTCATGACGAATTAAATTCTAGTTCTATTTATATTCACATCCTAGTTTTATTACATTTGAATTTGCAAATGACATAATAGCTTGTTTATTACCTTCACTATTTACATCTCATTAAAAAAATCATTATTAAAAGCTATCCACTAACTGGCATATACACCTGTAGGTATTTAACTTGACCTATTGAAAAGTACTCCTGCTATGATCATTTACATGTATATTCTGTGAACTCTTGTATTTGCGATTTTTTTTTCTGCTGCAAAGTTTAGGGTTTATATGTTGTGAATAAAGTGTGCAGTCATACCTCTCTTATTTGTAAAGTTCATTCTGGTATTCATTACTTTGAATCTCTATGAGGATTGTTAATGATAATGCACTTTATTACAGAATTTTGAAGGGAAAAAAAATGAGAGAGAATTAGATCACTAAAACAGCTGTGAAGAGTAAGTTTGATCACGTGTCACATATGCTAAAACCATCTTTCCTGCAATCTATTTTTATTGCACAAATATTCATCTTGCTTTTCCTTTTTCCTCTCTCTTCCAATCTTTTCCTCTGCAGATGCGTATCCAGCGGCAACGCATCTTTGTTCCACTGCATCCTCCGCACAAGTCAACACTACTGAGCCAACCCTGTCCTCTAGCTGCTCACGTAAGAGCAGAAGAAAATTAGCTGAATCACTTGCAGACGTCCACATCTGGGGAAGATGAGTTTCGCCAGATGTCATCTCCGGCTGATGAGAAAACATCTCGCTGTCGCATATATACACAAACTCCAACCCAACGTTGTTTGCATCACGGCTCTGCAGCATAGTCTTAGAATCTGGTGCTAACAGACATCATTCTAACCATATGGGACTACACATCAGTCATCATTCCCTGTGCAGAATTTGTTTTAAGGCACAAGCGATACCTTGTAAAGTGAAAGCTTCCGGTGACACGCATCAAGAAGATCTGCAAAGTCAACAGCACGACCGACCCTCTGTTTTTCTCCTTCTTCCCGCTGTCTGCGAAGAGAAAGGGGGAAAGACAACAAAGTATGTGAAGAAAAATTTCCGAGTAATTGATCAAACTGATAAGGACATGTATTCTAGGAAACCACATATTTCTACTGTTGTTTACGCTGCCATCAAAAGTGTATTCTATTTTATATTCATAGTCCATGTAGGAGTGATGTGTGAGAATAGTACTCTGGAAGCGTGAAAATAGTACTTTGTATGCATGAAAATAGTACTCTATAAGCTTGAAAATAGTACTGTGGAAGCAGATATTAAAAATGACTGCAGTCATTATGCATTTCATGCCAAAAATTAATAAAGTATATCAAATAGTGGACTGATGTATCATAGCTTTCAGGAGAAATAGGTGGAATAAACTCAATAAAAACCTTTGTTTTATGATATCCTGTCATGACTGTATTCCATTGGGCTTTCCACAATAGAATTCTTAAAGATAAAGTTGAGTTCTGGTCATGCGATAACAATGCGAAATAAACTGTCTCAAAGCAATAGACCGCTTCGGTAATGTATGCAAATTTTATGCATACCTTTCAAACAATGGTTCTTGACAACTTGAAAGCTTGCCGGACATAGCAACAAATAATGTATGCAAACTGGATTCCAAGCATTGAGGCTCATTTATAAAAAGCAGGTTCATGGAATAGCTTGTCACTAGGTGCTCCAAGAATATATGTGCATAAATTTGTATACATTACAGAAGCGGTCTATTGGGAAAGGCTGATTATATAGTTGGTGTATGCTGTAAGGTTTTGGAATCAACAAAACGAAAATAAATTGACTCAGTCCTGCTGAGACTCACATGCACTGCACTCAGAAGTGTGTATATATGGGACCACGTACATATGTTTGGCCCCAACATTTCAGTTGTTCCTCGTCATATTTCGAATATGAGGGCATTTGAAGAGCAATCCTTTTCGGGGACATTTCAGCTATGATGTTCTTCCAAAGTGACATAAAAGGAATGAGAAAGCTCACAAATTTTTTTTCACCTTTCCCAGAACTCAACCTTCCTTTTATGCTGTGAGTTAAATAATGATAGTGTTGAGGAGTCAGTTTATGCGATTCATCTGCAGATCGATGACATTAAGACGCACCAGAATATACTTCCACTGTTCATCATACATGTATTCAAATTCATTTGAGAACAATTTGGACCATTTAAAATGAACTAGGATATACATTCTTCATCATATGCAAGCATTTAGACTATACAGTTTGACATTATAATGTATTTTTTATCCTTTGAGCCCAAGGCATATTACATGTATAATATACAGTAGTAGAACTGATGCTGCCAGTTTAAAGGTTGTAAATATAGGCATGCTTCATGTGTGTCCATGGAGAAATTGTAAAGGTATAACTATCATTCCAAAGTATATATGGAGGGAAATTTACAGGAAAAAAAATGAAGTTTCCGTTCATGAACAATAGTGCTGTGGGTCTTTTTTAAAAGTATGAAACATATTTTGTATATTCATTTGTACTTTTCCAGATTTATTTGGTTATGTTACGGAATATTTGAATTAATTTTTGTCATGACTATGTTGTGTCAATTAATGTCATGTTACCTATTCATTTGCATTTTACGACTGAATTACAGAATGACTGAATTAGCATGGATGCCTTAAAATTCATTTTGTCTCGTGCAATGCGATTATCCTTGTTGTCAAACAGTGAGTATCTTTATATGCTAATAGTAGTGATCATGGAAATACACAAACTCCATGATAAAGTGGAAATTGTTTATTTTCTATTTGCCATGAATAAACTGCAGTGATTTACTTGGAAAGAAGACAGTTTATTGAAATGATATAATTAGAACAACTCTGTGCATTTCATACAAATATTGCATTTGTGGTTCACTTTTATTCATTTAGAAATCATTTTTTTTTCAAGAGAGATTGTTGTTGGTAAAGATAAAAAGCTTGAAAGGTTTGTCACGATCTGCAAATAATTATTCAATGACTAGTGTGTCTTGCAGCTCATTTTAGATCCTACATTCACTTCTGTGATGTAGCAAGCCTACATTTTGTTAGCTCACTGCAATAAGGCAGTTGCAGCTGTATATTATCATCAGTGCCCATAACGGCTATTTACCGGCAACCAATGGTTATTCTGAGGATGCAAACTGTGTGCCATGTTTGTTTGAACGTATGGTTTAATCCGTTTTCTTATGACGTACTATTTTGTACTGATATGTGAATGATATGTGCTGCCGTATGGATAAAGATATATGACTAAAAGAGTGAAATCATTATAATACACATACTGAGAGACTTCAATTGTGCCATAAACTGTATATTCAGCTTAAAAAAGTGTATTTTCTTGTCTCAATCTATATTGAGGGAATTTCTTCTTCCTTCAATTCCTGTAATTCATGTACCATATATTTATTTATTTTTTCTTAAATCAAAATATCAATAGCACAGGCTTTATAGATGTCAGAAGATAACTTTCACTAATATATGTACATTTTAATTCCCTACATTTACATGTATATGTTTTATATGTTGGTGGGGGTCAAAAAACTAGACTAACTGGACTATTCATTTAAGAAGCTGAAGTTGTTCATTCCATAAATGTCAAATTTATATCAATATGTATTCAGGATTTACATGAACTCTTTAAACTAGATTTTTTTTAAAACAAATGACTAGCATTCATGGTATACTTGTTTGACTAAGGAGAGGTGGGTCATGCTCTGTTGGTTTAGCCACTGGACTTAGCACTTTAGGGTCTAGGTTCAAGCCCCAGCTGTAAGTACATGTAGGTGCATTGCTATTTTATTTCAATAATCCAGTAGGATAAATGAGCTCTAGTTTATAGTACTCAAAACCACATCACCATATTTATGGATCGACCAGGGGTGTAGAGTAAATTGTAGGCCGAATGTCATGGTCTAGTGGTTGAGCCACTGGACCTGGCACTGTAGGACCTAGGTTCAAATCACAGTTGTAGGTAATCACATGCTACTAATTAAATAATCTACAATGTAGTAGCATAAAGGAGTTGTAGTTTAAAACCATATCACAATATTTATGGATCGACCATGAGTTTAGAGTCAAGTCTTGAGTAATCTGTAACTGGGGTAAGGTTTTTCTTTTCCTAAGTCACCATGTAGATGTGTGAGTGTGTGCTATCCTATAAAACTCAAATATGAAAAGAGGAATCAAAGGAAGAAATAAGTTTTTAAAGTTATTCCATGAAACATTTTTATGTAATGTGTATTCCATTTCCATATTACCACACACAGAAGCTCAATTTTTGTGGATCAATGGTAGATATGAAGACCTCTAACATCAACAAGACTTCTCCCAAACTAATTTTCATTTCTGTCTGAATAATATCCTTTTTAAAGAAATGGGGCTGTGGTCCTTGCCATGTCAAGTCAGTCCAACTTATGAACGAACAAATGAAAAGATCTGATTAAGAGTTCTCTTTCTTGCATTGCAGGATTGGATAGGAGGGGGATGGATTGGCTTTTAAACCAAAACATTTATTTTATGCAGTTCTTATTTAGAATGTCTGCAATTAAGATGATTTGATTCGATTTAGTTTAGTTTGTTATGGGGGAGTATTTTCCAAGGATGATTGGCATATTTGGCTATTCACATTCCTGAGTCACATAATTAATTCACACATTGAAAGGATCTTTCATTATCTGATTCTTTTTCCTCCGAATGAATTGTTTGTTTAAGAATGATTTCATGGTTGACAGATCAAGCAAGTCCTTTGTATTCCTTGTATATAATTTCTTGCATTTTTCATATTTATATCACTGTGTTTCATTGATTGATTGTATAAACAAGTCTTTTATTAGAGCTATTAAAATGATATGTACAATTAATTGCATATACCCCAATGTGTTCATGTTTTATTATTTTTATGTAGACTGTATAACATCTATTCGTTACATCTATTCAATCTGTATTGGGACACAATTCTACCCGAAAGTTTTGATTGAAGCGTTGGTATTATATATTTGAGAGAGAGAGCAAAAGCAAAAAATCAAAGAAAGGGAAATTGGTGATAGGGAAAGAAAGAACAATTTAAAGGGCTGAGAGAGGAAGAGAGAGGGAGAGAGAGAGGGGGGGTGGAAAGGAGAGTGTATTTTAAAGAGGAAGGATAAAACACGAAATGCATTCAAATAGTCTTGTTAAGTTAATGATACTAAAGATGAAGAAGAAAGGAAAGGGTATGTCTAAATTGTGAAACACAAAAACACATCAGACCTCGGGAGGTATACTTCGCTGCATTATTTCATTACCAATAACATATGACGCATTGATGCAGGTAAATAATATTCTGCAAAACATTTTCAAATGGGGCCCATTTTGGAAATTGGGGGATGTAATTACAAGAAACTGATGAATGCACTGTACATATATCCTCTGGACAAGTTTTATAAACCAAGGGACATTTTGTCAAACGCCATCCACATGTCTGTCCAGAAACCACAAAGAGTTATCGTGCAGTTTCCATCCATTTATAACTTCTCAACTTAAGGCTTTCTATCAAATGACAGCTTCACCTTCCCGACACTCGTTCAGGCTTAGCACACAATTACAGCTGAGCTGAGTTGAACCGATAACTTCCGAAGAAATTTTGCGCTATCCAACCGATTGCACATTCGTGATACCGAACGCTGAAGCATTAAAATATGCATGGGTTTGCACCAGTAACCCATCATTGAACTATATAGGTTACGCTGTACCTCCGCCGTACATGACTTTCTAATATTCATTTTTTTTTTCTTTCCGGCTTTTTCCTTTTTTTTCTTCTTAAATCTAGACCCATCATTAGTAGCAAACAATCATTACATGTAAAAATTTGACAGGTAGTGGCCCTGAATGAAATGCTGTAATCTTTGAAAGGATCGACAAATAGTTCACAAGCGAAGCGACCCGTTAACAACATGCGTATTAAAAAGCTGTCGCTCGAAATTCAGATTTCGTCATTTTCTATGCGATTAGACATTCATGAGTGCTCGAATCTCACAATTCCTTTCTGAAATGCAAATGCCCTCTCTGCATGGGCGTGAAGATGTGTTTTCAACGTCATTCTGTACTTTGTAATCTTTTTAACGATTATTCAGAGGTCGTAGAAAAGGTTAGGGTAGAATATACTTGATATATAAAGACAAGATGAATCAAAATCTTACATTTCTCCTTCTGAAATGCTTCATTTTCGACAAAGTGTAACAAATTTTGAGGCAAAAAAATATTCACTCACATTTCATCTAGGCCTACCTAATGAGACCGGTGTCACCGCCTGACATCGGTGTCCCCAGTGTCCCTCAATGGCTGGATCCACGCCACGCTACTGTGTGGTTACAAAAAATAATTGCAGTGCAAGTATTGGATTGTTGCTTTAAAATTCTTCCCTTTTCCATCTTAGCATACTATTTGAACGACAACAACAATTCTTTATAAAATTAACAAGTGTACTTACTTTTGTAATAACCCCACCTTCAAAAAGTAATTTCAAAACAGAGTATGCAGAGTATTCAGAATTTTTCATATCCGGAAAAAAGGAGTTTAATTCAGGATTTTTGCTCTAAATCTCGAGTCTTCCATCGATGTCTGGCATGTCTGGTGATAAGTTTACATAAGAGGATCTTTTTTCCTTATTTGGAGGGTCTGAGCATATTTTGGCTGTCCCTTCTGGGTATCTTTGAATAATTAACTTTAAATTCCAAGATGGTGTTAAAAACGTGAGGAAAATAGCGACAGTTAAAAATAGACTTGAGTTTGACGGAGAATGTTTGGGACTGCCTCGGACAATCGTAGATGGAATAATTCTCTCACAATGGCTAATCTTTGACTTTCAATGCCTTACATGAGAATTATACATAATTATGTATGTATTCTTATCGATTAAGCTTCAAATCGAATCGTTTCATTTGCACTAATGTGAACACGGTGAGAGTTTGCTAAAGTTTCAGGCTTCTATTTCATCGTTTTATTCGAAATATCTGTAAAATAGGAAAGAAATAAAAAAAACTGTAAAATTAATGCGGACAATAATTTCACTCTCTCGTGTCAGACGATATACTTACATATATTTTGACCACTTCTCGATATTTCCTTTAAAGCATGATTAGCACATGAGACTCCATATCTTGAGTAGATGGACGTAAAGATATACCCCTCTACACCCCGAGGGCAACGGAGAATAATGTTTACTTGTAAGGGCTTTTAAGAAACCCAACGATACGAGTTATGTTTCGCTACTTTCCTTGCGGCTTTTTAGGAATCGCCCTTTTAAAGAATTCGCCAGGGAGATGTCGGTTTGATTGTTATCCTTCCATAATACGGCGAAGATGGATGTAAGCTTCTAATGTTGCAAGATGATTGTGGTGATTATTTTTCGAAAGCCATGATCATGTAGTTGTAGCATACAATTCGAGTGAGAAAGCTTATGTGAGACCCATGGGGTCTTTCAAAAGGGATATTTAAATAATTTAATATAGTTGATTCATCTTAATGTACTGGCTACATTTCTATTAGCAAAAAAAAAAAGGGGGGGGGGGGCTTTACTTTTGGTTTTATGATGATTGGATTGTTTGTTTAAAGTGTAAGTAGTTCTGGTATTACAAAGCTGAGAATGATTTGTTGATGTTGCAGCACTTAAAAGTCACATAGTAGTAGTGGTGATGGTGGTGGTGGTGGTTGTAGTAGTAGTAGTAGTAGTAGTAGTAGTAGTAGTAGTAGTAGTAGTAGTAGTGGTAGTAGTAGTAGTAGTGGTAGTGGTAGTAGTAGTAGTAGTAGTAGTAGTAGTAGTAGTAGTAGTAGTAGTAGTAGTAGTAGTAGTAGTAGTAGTAGAAGTAGAAGTAGAAGTAGAAGTAGAAGTAGAAGTAGAAGTAGAAGTAGAAGTAGTAGTAATGGTAGTAGTAGTAGTAGTGGTAGTAGTAGTAGTAGTAGTAGTAGTAGTAGTAGTAGCAGTAGTAGTGGTAGTAGTAGTAGTGGTAGTAGTAGTAGTAGTAGTGTTGGAGTAGTAGTAGTAGTAGTAGCAGCAGCAGTATAGTAGTAGTAGTAGTAGTAGTAGTGGTAGTAGTAGTAGTGGTAGTAGTAGTAGTAGTGTTGGAGTAGTAGTAGTAGTAGTAGTAGTAGCAGCATCAGTATAGTAGTAGTAGTAGTAGTAGTAGTAGAGTAGTAGTAGTAGTAGTATAAGTCGTAGTAGTAGTAATATTAGTAGTAGTAATGTAGTAGTAGTAGTAGTAGTAGTTGTTGTTCTTGTTGTTGTTGCTTTTGTAGCATGTATTGGTATCTTCATTTCGTATTCATTTTTTTCTTCCATCCTCTCTATACTCATATCCCCATCCCACCACCTTCTCACTCCCCATCTCTCTCTCTCTCTCTCTCTCTCTCTCTTTCTCTCACATTATGACTATTTCTCTCTTTCTCACCCACATAACACCCACTATATCATCCCCCACTATATCATTCCCCCTAACGTTATTTCTATCTCGATTAGATAATGCTTGGGGGTATAAACACTGCTGATGAACAAAGGTAATTCAACAATGCATGGATCGACGGCTACCCATAATTATCATAACTGATGGGCTTAGAGAATGGGACTAACTGAAGCAAATTTATGTTTATTCATGATCGCTTTATCGAAAGAAAATAATGCAACACAGATTGCATGCATAATCGCTTGGATAATACTATGGAAACAGTGTATTTTACTCGCAGAAGACATATCGTTGAGACAGAAGATGGATGCATTTCTTAAGAACTACATTTGATTTCGGGTTAGTGTACACTCATCATTCATTTCCCTTTTCCATTTTTTAACCTGTTGTGGATTTTTTTTTTCTTTCGTTTTTGCAATGAGATAGAGATGGATGACTGTAACACGTACATCACAATAGGCAGATAAGCCATTAGGGAATAAAAATATTTTTATCATAATTTATGGTAAACAATTTGGGATCTTAAATCTGGAGTAGTCATGCCCTCTACTTGCATTATTTTCTCTTTGGGTTTTTTCGCCATTTATTTTAGAGGTATGTAAGCTATAATGAAGAAGTTACAGGGACCCTTTGTTTGCAATTTTCCCCTTTTGAACATCTCTCTCTCTCTCTTTCTCTCTTTCTCTCTCTCTTTGTTTCTTTGTCTCTTTCTCTCTCACACTTTCTCTTCCTTTTTACTTGTACACGATGTAGGTCATGCGTTTTGAAATTTTACATAATATTGAAATGTTTTTTTGTTTTTTATTTGAACACTCTTGTTCAAATTTAACCTAATTGTGTATGAGAGAAAACAACTTGCAATGATAAAAATAGGTTGTTTATCTTCATAGCATGTACATTATGTTCAATTTTTAAATCCAATACATTGACCTTTAAACAAACGTTAAAAACAAGTAAAATCTAGAACATAATTACATTTTCCATGACCGAGTACTGAGCCCCTGAAATAAAAAGAAACGTGGCTGGGACCCCCCCCCCCCCCCCCCTCCCCTTGAGCTCCCATGAGAAAACAGTCGAACGCTCTAGATCTGGAATAAACTAGCTGAATATTTTGTTTTAGAATTTCAGGTATAAAAACCCCCTTCACACCAAGTTGAGTTGAATGCCGATTTGGACCCGAGCTAGTTCGGCACAATTCGTATAGCACACAGGGGATATACCTCGGTGTAACCCATAGATTTTTCACTTGTTAAAGATACTCAAATAAATGTCTCACTGATGAATCAAAAGTTGATAGAGGGAATGGAGGTCCCTCCTCAGAGAGGGGACGTAATGTATCTGCAAGTTCTGATAATTCTGAAAATGTGAAAGGGGGGGGGGGGGGGGTTGGGACTTCAGCGGCCAAAACATCAGCTGAACCACAAGGGCATATAATGCATCGACACTTGCAATACCGTGGCAAGAAAAGTTCATGGCTACTCATGTAGCAGTAAGAGAATATATGCAAGGGCCCCGTCAGTCGTAAAATTTAGGTTACAAAATCTAGTTTACGAAATCAGGCGCGGCAATCAAGAGTAGTTAGTCGCAAATGCACCAAACTTTTACCCTTCTGATTCCTTGACCTTTGCGCATTATCTTATATGGTTGAGCTGATTTCTTTTCTTTTTTTAAGCAAAGAGGACAGAAAGAAATGAATAGAGATAGAGAGAAGGGGGCAGAGAGGGGCAGAGAGAGAGAGAGAGGGAAAGATAGAGAGAGAGATAATAATGACGGGGAAATAAGGGGGAAGATGACATAGAGAGGCAGATGCAAGGACCTTGCAGACTGTTACTAAAAAGAAAAAAAAAGAAAGAGGTACATGTCGTGAAAAAGAAAGAAAAGGTGAGGGAGGAAGAGAGAGAGAGGCAGAGAAGGAGAAAGATAATGGGCAAGGCGAAAAAGGGGAAAGAGGAAGGGATAAAGAAAGATTGAAATAGAGAGAGAGAGAGAGAGGGGGAGAATAAGAGTGATAAAGAGACTGGGAAAGAAAACAAGAGATAAATAAGAGAGAAATAGAAGGAGGATAATAAAGACAGAATGAGGAAAATAAAGAGGGAGAGAACGGAAGAGAGGGGGGGGGGGAGAGAAATGAAAGAGAAAGAGAAAGAGAGAGAGAGGGGCAGGAAAGAGATAGATGGAGAGAGGGAGAGAGAGGGAGAGAGAGAGAGGGAGAGAGGGAGAGAGAGAGAGAGAGAGGAGAGAGAACTTGGTAAAGTGTATGTAGATCTGTATTGATTTCCTACTCATTCATCCTCAACGTGTTCGACACAAACACTTTCTAATCAAAGTGGTATTGTCAGGTGGGAGCACTGATTTATCTATTTTTCTCTCCACATCTATCAACCTGTCACTGCTTACAGAATGGAAGCAGTGGAAATTAATAAAGAAAATGTGATCTACAGTAGATATTAAACTATTTCAAAATTCATTTGTTATTATCTTCTTTTTTTTTTGGGGGGGGGGGGTAATAAATTGTTTATAAAATATAAAGCAATGTTTGCACAAACAAATTATCGAAAGACTCACAATGGTAAAGTAATATTTTGCAAGAAAAAAAGAAGAAAGGAAATAAGGACCCAAAAATTTGATCTAAAGTAGATATGAAACTAATTTACAAATTTTAAAATTGTACATCTTCAGATAGACCATAATATCGTGCATGTTTGATACGCTTTTAAAGATAAATTTGAGTTCTGGTCGTGCAATTACATTGAGCAAGAAACTGTCTCAAAGCAATTGGGAAAGGTTGCTTATACTGTTGTATACTGTGAGGTTTCGGAATCATCTAAATGATAAGAAATTGACCCAGTCTCGCTGAAATTAAAGCACATGCACTGCACACAGAAATGGGTAAGTGGGACTGAACACTGATGCATGTGGCGTGAATGTTCGGCCCGAACACTTCAGCTATTTGGGGGCCATATTTCGAATATAAGGGCAGTCGAAGAGCTAACAGTTTTCAATGGACATTTCTATTATGATGCTCTTCCAAATTGACATGAAAGGAATGAGAAAGCTCACAAATTATTTTTCAGCTTTCCCACAACTCAACTTTCTCTTTAAGAACTTCTATAAGCAAACGAAATTCCAAATGATAATTTGTCTAAGCCATACTGGGAGCTGTGCAGTTGTATTGATTGTGTTGTATTGAATCGAATCGTTTTCATTTATTGCTAAAATGTCCAAGGTTACGATGAATTACGGCACGACAGTGAAGTATTAAGTAGTCATTCGTTATCTATAAGTAGAGCCAACGAAATAGCTAAAGCCATTCCATGTTAGTTCTGTTCAGTACACCACAACAATGAGGATAAACAATACATTTGTTAACGCATATGAATAAAAACAATTATGACTCACGGAAAGAAAAAAAAGACACGGAGAGAGAATTTGAGAAAAAAACTAAAGAAAAGAGTATTGGCGGGTTTATATCAAAATATGCTGATCTAGTGTGTCGAAGGAGATCCACTCACCCCTTTAGGAGAAATAAAGCTAAGAAAAGGTTATTTTCTGGGAGAAAAATTCCATTTTTCGGGGGATATTTTTGGTCTTACCCCCCCCCCCCCCCCCCCCCCCTTTCCGCCCTTCTTGTGAGCAAGCCAGGGAGGGTTGGTGAGATTCCTGAAATAAAGTCAGTGTTGGAAAAAAGTTCCTCCCATCCTACCCCTCTCCCCTCCCCCCGTTTTCGGACATGTAGACTTACATGGATTGTGAGGTATACGTGTATAATCTTGTTTTGAAATGGAACACCACTCACCGACGAATTTGTACCATAAATGCTCATAATAGCATCCCAAGATGACTGAAAACGTGCCCTATTTCTAAAGAAAATTCGAATAATATTTCCTGATTCAATCTTAACTGTGTTATCGGTATTCACTGTATTTGGATTTTTTTTCACGAAGACGGTCTATATTAAAGCACAAGAAGTTAAATGCCCTTCGGGCTGCATGCACTAAACCATTTCTATACCCACCTGTGCACAATTTACCTTTGCAACAAAAATAGAGGGGACAATGAAAAAAATTCACCATCTACACTGTCATTACTCACTCAAACTAAGCTTTTGCACTTTCAGTCATACCCCCAGAGATCCAGAAAGCCGAGGAAAATGATTACAAGTGGAAAAAGCAGCTTCCACAAGTTCATTTTCTTTCATATCAATTTACTGCCGCCCGAAGAAACAAGAAGTCCCAAGCGCACGTGATTGTACGCTGAAAGTTCCTTTACTTCACGCCAGGGAAATACAATTGTTACCACGAGACCGACTTGACTTACGTTGAAGTTGTTTTTCTAGAAATCAAACTATTAGGGCGGATGATGTTTTGTAAGTATATATTCACTGAGATAAAGATCAAACAAAGTTCGAAATGGAGTAGATTTTCATCTTTGATTTTATGCTTGATATAGTGGTGACATGACAGATAGCCTGTGGAGTTTGGTTTATAAAGCGCTGTTTTAAAAAAGTTCACTGACATTTTATCCGGTATTGTGAAATGCTTTCTTACAGCAACAGGTCATGCAGTTGCTCAGTTCTTAGAAATACTAAGAGAGAGAGAGAGAGAGAGAGAGAAAAGAGAGAGAGAGAGTCACAGAAAGAAAGAGAAAGAAAGAAATAGAAAGAGAGAGTGAGAGAGAGCAAGAAAGAGAGAGAAATAGAAGAGAGAGAGAGAGAGGGGGGATACAGCACACAGATATACATTCAGGCCGAGGAGAAGAGGTAGAGAAAAGGAGAAACACAGAGAAAGGGGAGTTGGGATGCGAAAAATGTCAGAGGATAGAGAAAGAGAGATAGAGAGATAGATAAAGGAAGAACCAAATGGATTGGAGAGGGATAGACAGACAGACAGACAGATGGACTCAGGAGGGAAAAAGTGTGTCAGTGTGATAATACGAGAATGAAAATAATACGACAGGTTAAGACATTTTTTTAAATGCGTCTGTGCCAGACGAGAAACGCAAGTTTATAAGCAGATAAGCATGAATCTCATTATTTTAAAGGAAATAAGTGGGGAGACAAGAATCAAATAGATAAAAATAGATACCGATATAAGCAGATGGATAAACAGAGACAAAATATATGCCCATCATTTCTAAAGAGAATAATATACATTAGAGAGCTAATTATAGAAGGAAAGACACGAGGGTTTGATAGAACGTGTTTGATAGTATTTAATCACCAAGAAAAAAAATCGATATCTACAGCGTTTAACAAGATGAGAAAGAGTAAGATTTCTTGAAGAAGACACGAAGCTGACATTATACAGGACTAATCACGAACTTGCCAGGTTAAGTGCAATTCAGGGGGTGCAATCTCAAACCCATTTGTAAAGTAACCCGTAAGTGCTAGCTTTTAATGACGTCATGAGAGAGGGTGAACGAGGTATATCTACCAGAGAATAAAAGCGTGTGGAAAGGATATTTGGATGTATAGGACAGGACAAAATAAATCGAGAGAAGAGCGAGGTCGTAAAGTCATGTGAGAAAAGTCATAACAACCGTTAAAGTTTGCCAATCACCAAGAGATATTTTACTCTGTATTTTAGGAGTTCCATCTTGCAATTATATAAAACAATATTATTGCTATAGAAAAAAAAGATATTGCAAGTTTAAATAAATGTTCAATAAACCTAAAAGTGAATTACATGAGTTGACTAATCGACGCACCCTTACGCAATCGCATAGAATAGGACCTGCACGGAACCCAAGTCCGACTTGGGTTCCGTGCGAACCCTATCTATGACGTTGTATATTATCATTTTCTATGTACTCCTTTAACCGTTAATTCATAGAATGTAAAGTTTGTGGGGTTGATTTTATAGCTGAACACAAATAATTTTGTAGGTGATGAGTACCCTTTAAGAAAAACAACTTTAAAACAACTGTCAAAAAAGAGTAGCGACGATAACTATTCTTCTCTAACGTTAAAAGGGTAGTTTCGACAGTCAGCCAAAGGGTAAAAACAAAATATTGAAAGATGCTAATAAAAGAAATGCAGACAAGGAAAAGGATTAGACAAAACAAGAGGTTAAAGATAAAGGTGAGTCCTGGTCATGACACTGAATAGACCGCTTCGGTAATGTATGCAAATTTATGCACATATGTTCTCTGAGCACCTAGTGACGAGCTATTCCAAGAACCTGCTTTTTATAAATGAGCCTCAATGCTTGGAATCCAGTTTGCATACATTATTTGTAGCTATGTCCAGCAAGCCTCTGGCAAGCTTTCAGGTTGTCAAGAACAACCTTTGTTTGAAAGGTATGCATAAAATTTGCATACATTACCGAAACGGTCTATTGGGAAAGGTTGATTATACTGGGCGTTTTCAAAAAAAAAAGAAAAGAAAACCCAATTTGAAAATTTCCTACAAGTGGACTATATATTTACTGGTGTTTAATTTCATATCATATGAAAGAGTAATTAATTTGCTTGCCAGTGGTTACTTTTTTACGTTTCCAGGGTCACGCATCAATGAACACCATTGTCTTCAACATTTTGTGCAAAATTCCAGTTGGTTCACTTTCTTGTAAAACACAATAGGAATGTAAACGAAGAAGCTTGACTGGGGAGGAATTGTTAATTTGTAAACAAATCTTTCGGCATATTACTCCCAGTGTTATACACTGGGAGTAATATGCCGAAAGATTTGTTTACAAATTAAAAATTCCTCCCCAGTCAAGCTTCTTCGTTTACTAACCATTGTTCCACGGCGGACCGTTTGAATATTAATGAGTCAGAAAGAAGAGGATCTTGGGTATTTGATTCTAGTTCGTCGTGACTTGGCCGTGAACCAGAATAGCCTGGTGGTTAAGTCGCTGCCCGGCAAGCAGTAGATGACAGGTTCGAATCCCGCTGGTTCCAATTTTTTCTGACTTGTGTTTTTCATTATAGATCGAGCATACGATCTTTAACACTGGGAGTAATATGCCGAAAGATTTGTTTACAAATTAACGATAGGAATGGTTTGGGTTGAATGGCTCTGTCACCTATAACTTGGTTGCTGTTCATGGCCATCCGTTAGTAAGCAAATATCATAATGATTAATTTTACACCTTAACAAAGAGTCTTATGAACTTAACAAAGCATGGACCGAGTTTTTAGTCATAAACTTTGACCAAGAAGAAGTGAGATCTTCAGAGAGCACAGAGAACATGTTCGTTTGTCTTGAGTGCTGCAGGCATCTTCCGCCGATTTTCAACTAAAAGCTGACACTTTTGAAAATCAGCAAAGTAAAATCTTGAATTACACGTATGGTATGAGTTTTTCGATTTGCCTTCTTTATGCTCTTTGTCTTTGATTTGCAATTCTTTGTGATATTGCAATCATTTTCGTTGGCACTGGTTTTTTGGCATACAACCTTGTTAAAATGCACAGATATTGTCTTCTTTGCAAAATGATTCCTATCTAAAAGGGCTTTTATAAAGCAAAAATCGTGAATCATTAACACAAATTTGAAAAAGAAAAATATCCACAATGAGAATTGGAGCACCCAGGCGATTTCACAAAAGGCATCTCTTAACATCATGCCTATTGTGTTTTACAAGAAAGTGAACCAACTAAGTTTTTGCACAAAAATTTGAAGACAATAGTGTTCAGTGATGCATGATCTTGGAAACCTAAACGAGTTACCTTTGGAAAGAATATGAATTACTCTTTCATATGGTATGGATTTCATCGTCAGTAAACATATAGTTCATTTACAGGAATTTTTCAAATTGGGTTTCCTTTTTTTTTTAAACGCCCAGTATAGCACATAAGAATTGGTGTCTACTGTAAGGTTTTGGAACCACCAAAATGATAAGAAATTGAGTCAGTCCTGCTGAGAGTCAAATGCTTTGCATACAGAAATGTGTATATGGGACTACACACAAATGTTCGGCCCGAATATTTCAGCTGTTTTTGTCATATTTTCAATGTGAGGGCATTTGAAGAGCAATCCTATGATAATCTTCCATACTGACATAGAAGGAATGAGGAAGCTCACAAATTATTTTCACCCTTCCCAGAACTCAACCTTCCCTTTAAGATCAGATATATACAAAGAAAAAAAGTATGCAGAGAAAATGAATTACGTTGAAAATCTTAGGATCCAGAGGAATGATGCAGAAAGAACGTATGATGGAGAGTGAGGGGGAGAGAGCGAGAGAGAGAAAGAGATAAAGAGAAAGAGAGAGAAAGAGAGAGAGAGGAGAAAGAGAGAGAAAGAGAGAGAGAGAGAGAGGGAGGAAGGAGAGAAAGAGGGAGAAACCGAGACACAGAGCATGCAGAGTGAGAGATAACTTAACTAATTGACGGTTGAATATTTTTCCCTGACTGCTAGGAAAGCAAGTATATAATTATATGATTTATAGGCAAGCAACCACGGGACCTATGGCTTTAAGTCATATCCGAGGCACTTGGCAATGAGGATTAATGCCTTTGCAAAGGGCACTGGAGCATCATCTTGGTCTCGAACCCGGGACCTCCCGGTTACGACACCACAGCTCTACCACTGAGCCATCACGCCTCCAGATAAAGAGGTAGGAAGAGTGGGAGGGGAGGAAGGGATAAGGAAGAGAGAGAGAGAGACAGAGAGAGAGGGAGAGAGAGATGGAAAAGAGGGGGGGGGGGTGTAAGACAGGGAAGGATGGTATACAGGGTAGGCCTGTCACTAACTGCATAAGAGTGTGTATCATGTGATACCCTTGCTTTCGCATCAGCGGTTCCATGGTGTAACGGTTAGCACTCGAGACTCTGAATCTCGCGATCCGAGTTCGAATCTCGGTGGGACCTCATTTTCGTTCTCTTTTTCATTCTCATGTTGACTATTTGAAATATCACTTTAGGTGGCTGGTCACAGTAAGGTAAATATTACATTTAAAAAATCCATATAAGTTTTTAAAAGTTTAATAATATTATGCCTTTTTTGTGCTACGAATACCTCTATTTCAATCTAAATATTGCAATCATTCAATAATTTCATTAGCTAAAATGTTGGAAGTTCAGGCAAACATTTTAATACAGACTAACAAAATACATATTATTCACTGATATAAATTTACAACCGATATGATTTGGATAGTGTGCACAAAGAAATGCTAATTTCATTTTGTCAGATACCTCACGCCTTTTGCACACAAGGAGTCATTTCAAATGCTTTTATCAAGTCAGTGAAGGCAATAAGCCCATACGCCAATAATTCAACGCAATGTCTGTACCGTTCATTTTGAATTCACCTTCTGTAAGATATTGCTCTAACACAGTGCGCCAAAGCCTGGTCCAATTGCTGACGCAGCCCTACGTCAGTTGACAAAGGATATTACAAAATGTACAAAGCAGGATTATAATCGTATATTTTCTTCAATGAATTTGTTTCTCTCTCGCTGGAGATTAAAACAAAGTTTTGCTTCGAAATGAAGGTGTACCCGTTACATCAAAAAGAAGCTCATCATCAGAAATTATTTGACAGTCTTTTGGAAAATAAAATAACCTTTTTTCTCTCTCTTGATTCAAATGCCAGATGACTTTTCACTGCAATATCCCCCCTTCCATGCGATCAGAATGACATACGGCACAGCATTTTTCTTTTAAAGTCATGCCGGCACTGTTCCCTTTTAATTCAGACGTGGACAAATACTAATAATAGATTTGTTCTTTATTTCCCCTAGAAATAAAAAAGTTATCTTATTCAATGGATGTAACCATAGAAGGCACGGCAATCGCCAAAACAAACTAACTCCACTTAACGGACAGCAAATCTACTGTTCAGATCGGGGTGAAGAAGATGTAAAAGTCATTACTAAAAACACTTGCCAAGTGACATAACATCGTGATAACGATTGAACGAATTGGGGGGACAGAATCGATGGATATCTAGCATCGCATGGCGCGTTGAAAATGGCATGAACTTTTGATAGGATGATAATGGCAAGGCGATATGGTGAGAAGCTTTTAGCGCGTCGATCTAACCTCGTGATAGGCCCCTATGGGGGAGGTAGGTGAGCCAGAAGTCTTGCGTAAGCGGCTGACAGACAATGGCATGATAAGAAGGGAGATTATTCTATTTATTAAAAAAAAAGTGTCTCAACGACCTCTTTTAAAAGTGAGTTCATGCCAGGTTTTATTTGTGATTATGCTCCTTTCCGGGCATCCGGGAACTTTCGTCGTGATTGCAGCCGCTGGGTGAAAACAATAGCTTGGCAACGCGTAGCAACACATTGACTTTGCACGCACTTTGTTTTTTTCTCTTCTTCATCAAAATGCCGAAAATTTGCTGTGCCTTAGGTTGTCACAACCACAATATGGTGCAGGGATAATCTCTTTCATTTTGTATATTTCCTGATCGCGTTAAATACCGCGAAAGATGGGGAAAATGGGTTGACGCGATCGAAATCTGCAAGAAAAATCAAGATAACAACAAAAGCTGGGAACCGACGTAATACGTTCGGCTCATTTGTTCGGATCATTTCGTAATAGGTACATGTTCTGCTGATATTCCGCTTCAGTCTTATATATAAATATATAAACATATATTTATCATTATAGAGCTATATACATTTCAAAGTCAGAAAAGGTGTTATGGGAACCCAAAACAATAACTCGCTCATGCAGCTGTTCACTACTCGGTATCATAACGGTATGGGACTTTTTACAGTCCCACCTACTCAGTTTTGTGAAAGCTTTTATATATATATATATATATATATATATATTTTTTTTTTTAATTCCCTGAATACGACATCAACCACTCCGATAGGTATGAGGTTATCCTGCAAGGAGTGAATTTCCGATGATGTTCGCTGTGCGAGAGTCGTTCTATGTGCATACAAATAAAATACAATGGATTTATTGCATGCAAATTCTACGTGTGGGACCGAAGTCAACTAAGTGCGAAGCTCAAGCGAGCCGTGTTTTCACCCACTGAGGCGTTACTAGGGTCGCAGTTAAGAAAGTGACGTCACGACGGAAAGGAGGCTCTAAAAGGCTTACTCTAGCGACGCTCATACGGGACTTGTAGTTTCGAAACTTTAGCGAAACATTAAGTTAACGAAACAACAGCTCACTAACAACGACGAGGGTTCACACGGCCCGAAACAACGACGCTCGTTGTTCTGAGACTACATGTCAAGCGTTAGTCATGTAACATGAGCAGAGAGGTCATCGTTAGATTGCTAAACTTAAAGTTTATTCTATCCACACGGTCCGTAACTACGAGGAGGACCACCCGCTGCTCGTGATTCCGGCGTTAACCACAAGCTCGCTTGTGGTTCTGGAACTACAAGTAAAATTAAAGTTTCGAAACTACGAGTCCGTTCATACGGTCTGAAACTACAACACAACTACAAGATAACTTCAAGTTTTGAAAGTACAAGCTTAGCTCCCTTCGTGTGAACCTGACTTCTGTCAGGTTTTGTAATCCATACGGTGTGATTTTCATGTCATTTTTTCTTACATTCCCGTTGCATATTATGATCTAATTTCGCGCTCAGGAATATTTCTTTATTGTATGATAAATGCACGCTGGAGACATTGTCTGATTTCGTAACGATATTGATGCATGACAGTGCTGACAGTGGAGACGCATAGAAAGAATAATGATGCAATTTAAAACAGATCTGTGATATAAAAGATGTTTTATTGAAACAAATCACCAATTTCCTATGTTTAATGGATGGGGCTCAAACAATCGCCGGATGATTTAAAAACCAGGCACTCGCATTTCATCTTTGTAGTCCAAAAATAAAAGGATATACATGTATTTTATCCAATCAACCGGATATTATTGTTCGATCATTTTAGTCCATGTCTAACTATCATCCGCTCTCTCTCTCTCTCTCTCTTTCCCTCCCTCTCTCCTTCTCTGTTTTTCTCCCTTGCTGTCTCTTTTTGTTCCACTCTCTTGCTCTCTCTCTCCTTTTTATCTCTCCCTCTCTCTCTCTCTACTCTCTCTCTCCATTCTCTTCCTGCATCCATCTCTCCTTCAAGTCTCTACCTCTCTCGCTCTCTCCCTCTTTCTCTCCCCTCTCTCATTCTCTATCTCCCCTCTCACTTTCTCTTCTCTTTATTTCTTATCCTCGCAATATCTCTCCCCGTGTCTTCCTTTATTCATCTCCCTTCCAATCTTTTTATCTATCTCTTGCTGTCTCTTTTTGTTCCTCTCTCTCTCTCTCGCTCTATTCTCTACTTCTGTATCCCCCCTCTCTCTATCCTTTTATCTACTCTATCTCTCCCCTCCTCTTCCTGTGTCTATCTCTCCTTTCAGTCTCTCTCTCTCTCTCTCATTCTATATCTCCCCTCTCACTTTCTCTTCTCTTCTCTCTCTTTCTTATCGTCGCAATATATCTCCCGTCTCTTCCTTTATTCATCTCTCTTTCCAATCTTTCTTTCTCTTTCTTTCTCTCTCTCTCTCTCTCTCTTTCCTTCTCTCTCCACTATCCCTCTGTTACTATCTCCTCTGACTCGTGCATCATTTTTGACAGTACTGCCCACAAAAATATTCATATCTACCATATCTACTGCAGAATAATGCCCTGAACTGTCACAACTCTATAAACCCAGTCGATCGGATCTCAAATAAATGTAGTAGACTCCTATAGTGAATCCTCTGTCATATTTGATATGAATGACCTTCATCTTTATAAAGGGGATAGAGCCACGCCTGTCATTTTCCATTCACATAGGAATGATCATCAGAGTAGAGAAGGTATGATTTAAAGGTCTTTGTCACAATTCTATGTAACCCAGTCGATCGGACGTGAAAAACACCCCCCCCCCCAAAAAAAAAAAAAAAACAAAAAACACAACGTTTAGTTGGCTCCCAGTGTATCCTCTGCATGTCATAATACAAATCGTTGGCCTTATGCCAAAAGGCCCTTAACGCTATAGACTTTAGTGTGATAAGGCCCTTTTGGCATAAGGCCGACGAAATGATCTTCAGCTTTATCAAGGTCACAGAACCACGCCTGCCATTCTCTATCTCTCTATATCACTCTTTCTTCCTCTCCCCCTCCTTCCCCCTTCTCTCTCTCTCCCTCTCTCTCTTTCTCTCTCTCTCTCTCACCCTGCCTTCTTTCTCTATATCTCTACCTTTCTTTCTTTCTTTCTCCTCTCTCTCTCTCTCCCTCTCTCATTCTATTCTCTTTCTCTTTCACGTGCACTCTCTTTCGGTCTTTCCCCAGTGTTTTTCATCCTTCTGTCTCTTTTCCTCTCTCTTCCTCGTTTATCTTGTCTTTCACAATAATATTTCTCTCTTCTGCATCCACATTTTCTCACTAGCGCCTTAACGATCCCGATTCCCATTGTATCTACCTCGCTCTCTTTCCGAACTACTCAGTCATTCAGTCTTAAAAAAACAATGATAGCAATATTTTGATCTTTATTATCTTTTCAGATGATTCTCTCCATCCATCTCCACCACCGGTTCTTCTTTTCAGTCTGGTTCCTTCAAAATCAGTCCGTCTGACGCGGGGAAAAAAAGATCTACGCTCGGGACGTATCTCAGCTCACATCCATCAGGAAGAGGGCGACGAAAGGAGGATAAACAGAGCCTTCCTCATTAACCTTTAAGATGCCAAGCAACTTAAAGCTATACCAAAGTTAAACAAGCGACTGTAATGAGACATAGAGCCTTCTCAAATATCAGTGGCGTAGCTTCATATATTAGGGGACAGAGGAGCCCCCCGCCCCTGGTTGATGGATGGCACATGCATAAAGAAAATGGCAGATAAAAAAGGATAGTCACCTGGCAGACCAGGGTCCCGTTTCATAAAACTTGTTGTCAGTAACAGCTGCCACATTTCTATGACAAATTTGCTCTGAGCCAATCAGGTGCAAGGATTTCAGTAGCTTATAACTATCGTAACTTGTTATTGATAGCTAGTTTTATGAAACAGGGCCCATGTAAAAAAAAAAATTTCAATCAAGGAAGGCTTCTTGAATGATCTTATTATTTCCTGATCAACATTCTCATAATAGATGAGTTGATTAACAAATAAGATTTAGATATTTCACAAAATTATTGATAAAGGCTTTTATTGACTTTCGGTAAAAGAGTATAAAACTGTCAAAGACTTGTAGAGGGGAAAAGAAATAGAATAGTAGTAACTCTACAGCAGTGTTCGAAATAAAAGAAGGCTGTTACTCTTCACGAAATCCTTATCTAAAATAAAATGTGCTTTACGTAAAAGGAGACAATATTTCACAGGTCCATCACTTCAACCAAATGAAACACTACATAATTATTTGCCTCGTAAATCAAAGCAGAAAAAATATCTCCAAAATCATTTTCCATCCAAAGGTTTATCTTCTTCCCTTTAAATTCCGAGGTACCCCTCTAATTGGCATGTTATCGTCACTCACACGCTTGATTTCAAAGAAATTTTCAATTCGTGACATCTACTGTCGCTCATTGAAGATTTATTAACCTTTAGCAAGGGCCATCGGAGGAAATTACTGATGCCCATGCCTGTTATTAATGCCAGTCATGAAGTCATTCATCTTGAGGAAATGACTCGAAAATTGTCATCCACCCGATGATTTATTCGTATGTTTTTGCTACAGTACTCAAGACACATGTTTCTTGCATTCTTATCATGTTTGGTTTTTTATGTCCGAGTCTTGTGACATGAAACACGCTATCATGATCGCGATATACCTTGTGGAAAATGCCCTTATTAGATAACATCTCCATGCATACCAGCATAAAATTTCTTGTTTGGAATTTTGAAGAGAATCGAAGAAAGAGAGTGAAAAATATATAGAGAGAGAAGGACAGATGGACAGAGGAATAGAGATGAGAGACAGAGACAGAGACAGAGAGACAGAGACAGAGAGACAGAGAGACAAACAGACAGACAGACAGAGAGCGCATAAGCAAAGAGATAGAGAGAGGGGGATAGATAACAAGAAAGAGAGAGGGAGAGGCGCAGAGAGAGAGGGGGAGCCAGTGTTCATTCCTTTTCTACATTATGTCTTCTTTTTAAAGAACATAAAAATATTCACAAATTGGAGAGAGAGAGATAGACAGAGAGAGAGGGGAGAGAGAGAGAGAGACAGAGAATTAAGCGGACACTATAGCCTCAACCAGTCAAAATCATCACAGTGAGAACGGATCTGAATGATGCAACAAAAGACATATATATAAAGTCGTACTAGAGAGATATAAATTAAGAGAAAACGGAGTGAAAGAGGAAAGCCGAAATGCTAGAAGTGGATGTCGGAAAAAGGAGTGAAACACAAAAGGAGTGTACAAATCTAAGACAGTTTGACAAATAATTTATTAAACCGGAAGGAAAAAAATAATACAAATTTGAGAGCAAACTCCAAGAAATCGAGTGCAATTAGAGATATAGGTTACATGAGGTAAAGCCTACAAAGTACTGCCACTTTCTAAAGGAAAACTTCCTATTCTCAAGTCAGAAAAGTCGCATTTTATTGACCTCCTTCCGAAGCGTCTAAATCCCTTACCAATTTACCAAATTGCAAATAGCAATCCTCCACGTCCACATCTACTCCTGAAAGTATGGATCCTGACTCTTCTAAGAATGGAAAGTAGGATGAAAACTGTTTTTTCTGTATGTTTTTCTCTTTCTCTCTCTCTCTCTCTCTCTCCCATACATCTCCTCTGTTCGCTCTTTTCCTTTCTCCCCTCTCTCCATCGCCATCCCTTCCTTCTTTTCTATTTTTCTCCCCATCTTTTCTTCCTTTCTTCCCCCATCTTGCTTTCTTTCTTTCTCTCTTTCTTTCTTTCTCTCTTTCTTTCTTTCTCTCTCTCTCTCTCCTTCCTTTTCATTTCGTTAGTTTATTTTTTCTCTCCTTCTATTTCTCCTACCCCCTCTCTCTGTCTTTCTTTACCCCCTCTCTCTCTTCCCTCTCTTTTTCTCATTTTCTATCCTCTCAAAGTATGTGGTGTCAACGGTAAACTGTATGAGGTATACTTTTTAGAACATGCAATTTTCAAATTGCAATTTACCATGTCCACATCTACCGCTGAAGTATCGCTCTTCCAAGAATCAAAAACTTATCACAAGGTTCTCATTTCTCTGTCTTTCTATTTATCTTATTTATATCTTTCTCTCCCCTCTCTCTTTGTCATCCCCTCTCTCTCTCTCTCTCTCTCTTCCACCATGTCCACATCTACCGCTGGCGTATGACTCTTCCAACAATCGAAATCTTGGTGAAGGATCTCTCTCTCTCTCTCTTTCTCTCTTCCACCATGTCCACATCTACAGCTGGCGTCTCTCTCTCTCTTGTACTCCTTATCTTTCTCATTATGTCTTCCTCTCTCTTCTCTCTCCTTGTCATTGGCGTAGATCCGTGCATTCCGCTTCTTTTAATTGCGGCGGGGGGGGGGGGGGGGGGGAGGGGTGGATTTGTTCTCCATGAATGGTCATCTCCCCCCCCCCCCAACCAGTTGAAAAGAAATTCTTGCATATTTACGCCCGTGCTCCTTGTATTCCCTCCCCTCTCTCTCTCTCTCTCTCTCTCTCTCACACACACACAACACACACACACACCAAGTTCACAACTAGCGCTTTAAGTATAACTCTTCTAAAAATCGAAAACTGGGTGAAGGTTCTATCCCCCATTCCCCTCTTATCTCTCTCTCTCGCTCTCTCTCTTTCTTTTCCTATCCTTCCCCTTCTATCTCTCTCCAAAGATGACGGTCTTTGAAATGTATGAAAAAATGGTTTGTCTTGATGGACTAGAAAATGTTCAGGTTCAATCACACTCGGTTCAATATGCTTGTGACTTGTGTTTTATTCATGTTTATGTCGTAGAATCGATATCTGTCAGTGGAAGCCCAGGTAAATGTCTTTTTGTCAGAAGTACTTCTCAGCTCAAACATTTGTTTAAAACATTGGAAATATTGTGCAGTAAGTCGACAGTTTAAGAACTTGTGCTTGACAAAACGTAGCGCTTATAAGTGCATTAAATAAATCTCACCAGGTACCCACTTGCTACACCTGGGTCGAGTGTGGCAAATATAGATTATTGTCTTGCCAAATTACGACGTTAGTGCTGCATCAAGGATTTGAACCCCTGGTTCACGTCGCGAGACTTATCCACTAAACCACAACACCGATACAATTGCTTTCATAGCAAAAACAAAAACAAAAACAAAAGAAAAGAAACGGAAAGAAAACGAAAGAAATAAAGAAAGAAACAGAATACACCAAATTCCTGTGCAAGATATTTTCTTTCCATAACGCCTACTTATTTCACGGTAACCTTCACCGATGAACTACGAACAAACATCACCTGAAATGCTTTCAGTATTCCAGCCCCCTTTCATGCTTTTAATCCCACAAGAAATCTCCTAAAACATAAAGCATCGAGCACTCCGGGTAACGAAATATGTCAGTGGTCGAAATCTCTACGGAGGACTGTTTTGACAATGCCCAGGTGCGATGCTCGATCCTTGCTTCGTGCATTTACATCAGAGCGAAGCTGGTTAATCTGAAATTCAAATCACCAGTTCTTCAGAGAGATCAAAAACAATACTCATCAATACCTGAGGATCTTTCAAGAGACCTAGATGCGACTGTTAAGTACTCCATCGTTATCACATCTGCTAATTCTTCTTTAGGCAGTAGGCATAAAGTTTGGCGTATGCTTGTCTGAAGTGGGTGCGTCTTTACGAGTTTTAACCCTGATTTAGTTAAGCCTTACTCAATCTTGAATATTGAGAATAATTTTTTTATGTGAAAGTTCTGTTTTGACAATTGTGAGCATTTTTTTTCTATAGATATAATTTGACGTGGAAACATAAGGGATGTCATTGCGAATCGCTTTTGTTCGTTTATCTGTTTGTTTGTTCTTTTTTACCATCGGAGAGCGACTCCACTGTAAAAATGGCCCATTCTTTTGATGTAGTCATAAGCATGGAATCGTTTGATTTTGAACTTTTTGACAATTAATTGATTGCGATCTGTTCATGACGGGAAAACAAGAAAAGGAATTCGTCCTTACAATAGGATTGTGTTCATCTATAATCGTGTTCTGGGGAGGCTAAACTCCTGTTTTTAGCTGGCCAGGCTCCCGAAAGGGGCTAACATCCTGAAGGGCTGTGAGGGGGAAATACCCTGTTTTAGCCCAAGGAATAATTGGCTTAGGACCCTGGTGATATTTGGCTCACCGCTCGTGTCTATTTAACATGTAGAATATGCAGATAAGAAAGTCATCTCTTCCTTGCTACGATACATTTGAAATCAAAATGTTGCTCGGATTTTGCTTCGAACCGCTTTCCGTTATCACACGCATTTTTTTTTTCGCGGCGATCGATGCGTACTTGCTCCTTAGTAAATTAGTTATCTGTGATTAGAAAGGGACAGAAATTCCATACGGATAGTCATTTCCTTTTCTTTCTGTTTTTACTGAATGGGACTTGCAGATCTGTTCTTTTCACGTTTTCCACGTTCGATTAATTTATTGAACCAGAAGCGAGGACTATATAGTCATGCTTAACAAAGGGGAAACTTACTTTGTTAAACTAGAGTTTAGACCTATACCTTAAACCCAGCGTCGTGTTTGAATTTTAGTAGAATGCGGACAAAAGTTTCCTAATTGAATAAGAAGAAGCTTGGTATGGATGCACTCAAGGTAATCGTTAACATCCGAGATGCTATCGGTTGTTTTCAGAGGTATCGAAAACCACAAATGCGAAAGACGAGCGTCTCCTACGCACTCTTATTTAGTTTGTCGCACTCTGCATGATGCGTACTTAAATCTTGAAAACAAAATGAATTATTTACTTAGAAAACATCTTTCAGCTGGGATAACGTATTGGTCGTGGTTTCGGGGGGGGGGGGGGGGGGGGGACAGAGCAAAAGGCAGAATCATCCGGGGTGCATACTTGTACAATGGGAAACCACAAAGCTTTTGAAGAATAAGCTACTGAGCGATATCAACACAGTTAACTCAAACAAGAAAGAATATTCGAGGAGTAATGATTTTTGTTCCTTAATGGCTGTATCAGCAATTTTGTGAATATACATTGGCTACGTTCATACTGGACTTTTGATTTCGAAACTTTAAGTTAGCGAAACAATGACTCACTAACAACGACGAGGGTTCACACGGGCCCGAAACAACGACGCTCGTTGTTCTGAGATTACAAGTTGAGCGTTCGTCATGAACAGAGAGGTCATCGTTAACAAGTTTGCTAAACTTAAAGTTTATTCTGTCTACAGGGACGATAACAAGGAGTCCGTTCATACGGCCTTAAACTAGAAGATAACTTAAAGTTATAGAAAAAAACTACAAGCAAAACGTAAAGATTAGCTCCCTTCGTGTGAACCTGACTATTATCTGATCAATATCAAACTTAGTTTTATTCTAACTAAACAGGGTGTCGCTATTGTTAAAAGGGCAGTATACTTGGATGTGCCATTTTGAAGCACTATATTGACCACAGCATCCTGCTTTATAAGCTAAATCACTATGGGATAAGAGGGAAGGCCTTGGAGTGGTTTTGAAACTACCTTCAAAATAGGAAGCAATTTGTACACCTAAATAACCACACTTCCAAAATAGAAAAAGTAAATTGTGGAGTACCACAAGGTTCACTCTTAGGTCCCTTACTTTTCTTAATATATATAAATGACTTTCATAAATCCTCAAACCTTTTATCATTCATATTATTTGCAGATGATTCCATCTATTTTTTTCTCATCGCAATCCGGAATATCAACTCAAAACTGTTAATAACGAGTTAAACCTAGTTGCAGACCAATCAAGAACCCTCTTTGCCAAAAATACTTTCACAACAACTGGTCCTAAACTTTGGAATTCCCTTCCTCAAAATATTATCGAAACTCCTAATAATCATACGTTTAAAAGAAAATTAAAACAACATCTCTTACTAACATCTCTTACTTACGAAAAGCCAACCCTCCAAAAATATCCCGGATACAAGCCACACGCGGAAGTTTGATTCTGATCTCCCTCTTTGTTTGCTTGTTTATTTGTTTGTTTGTTCTTGTTTTGTTTTATTTGTAAATAATTGTTTCCCCTCTCTTACTCCCTTTTCTGATTCCATCTCTTTTCCTCTATCAACCCGTCCCTCCCCATCTGCTTCTTCATTAAGGTGAGCCTTTGTGTGTTTGTTAATTAAGTTAATTATTATACTATTATGTAAAACAACAACGAACAGAGAATGATTTATATAATTACAATGATCTTAAATTGGGAACATGATTTTTACAAGCTCTGCTTCTCTGCTAGTTCCCTTTTGTTATCTTTTTGTTTATTATTATCAAGAAACATTTAAAACATTGTGTACACCTCTCTCTGTTATAACATTTATATTAGAAAACAATATGTAAAACAAAGTTCATATGCGTTATGTTTAATGATGAGTTTCTTCTACGATTATATGATTTATGAATTGGTAACGAAAAATAAATGAATCTTGAATCTTTTATCGGCTTGTGTCGGAAGTGCATGAAGACATGAAGATGGATAACAAACAAACGAACAAGAGAGAGAGAGAGAGAACGAGAGAGAGAGAACAAGAGAGAGAGCGCGAGAGAGGGAGCAAGAAAGAGAGAGAGAGAGAGAGAGGAAGAACGAGAGAGAGAGAAAAAAAAATGAGGTATTAGAGAAACGTCAACTACACAGACAATAAGATAAGAATGATGAGATCAATATTAACAATAATTAAGAAAAAACATTGACTGTAAAAAGGGAGGGAGGAGAACAAGAAGAGAATGAAAAAAGAAAAGAAAAGAAGGAACGAATGAAGGTACTGTCAAAGGTATGTTTGGTGGTCGTAATGATGGTAGCTATCAAGTCACTAAGAATATTCAAATAAACTGTCAAATACCAGGAAAAAAATGATACTGGTAATTAATTTAAATTGAAAAATATCTGAGAAGCGATGACATCCACACCATTTCTAAATAATAATGCTGACAGTCTTGTCACAAATACCTGCCCCGTTTTTTTTGGGTCGCGTTTGAGCCGCAGTAGCTCATTACTGCATGGCTACAGAGTGCCAGCTAAGATCCTATTTCACTTGTTCTTGTAAATCCAGCGTTCGTTAGTGTAAGTGGGCTTGTCATTACGGTGGGGTGAATCTGTTGGGTTTTTCTCGTATTTGGAAATCTATAGCCTAACTTTCTCAGGTGTGTATATGAATTTGATGCGTCATTTCATTGGAATGAATGCTAGCTAAAAATGGACTGAAGGGTGAGAAAGACAGAGAGAGAGAGAGAGAGAGAAAGGGGGAGACAGATAGAGAAGTGTAACACGTCAGGTATTTATTAATTTGCTCACACGCGCCCTTTTATTTTATTCACTTCTTAAGATATCTTACTTTTGATGAAAATGACAGAGTTCAAGAAGTGATACTTACCTTCTCGATTAGGTGCATAATTTATAAGGTTGATGATTATTTGACATCATTTTTTCCGTTATCTTGTCTAGCAAATTCACTTGGTTCGCTCTTTTCACTTCACTCTATCCTTTTTGTTTTTGTTTTTGTAGTTCTTTGGTCTTTCTTTCTCTCTCACTTCTTCTTCTTCTTCTTCTTCTCTTTCTCTCCTTCTTTCTCTCTCCCTCTCCTCCTTCTGTACCCTTTCATTCTCCATCAAGCCCCTCGCTCTTTCTATTTCTTTATCCATCTATCTATCTATCTATCTACTGCATCTATTTAACTACCCCTTTTATATATATTTTGTTAAATCTAGCTATCTACTAATTTATCTTTCTCTACCTATATTCTTCGATTCCGATCTTCCTTCCCTTGTTCAATCTTTACTTTAACTTAAAGTGTTTATCCACAATCCCGCTTACAAATCGATGATGAAAAACATACCCTCGAAACTCTGAATTGACAATAAGTCTCTTGTTTTCAAGTTCGTCACTACAATCGATTTCAAAAGCAGCGTACATGATCGAGTCTCGATGAATCTACATGTTCTCTCTTTATTCCCTTTTCCTATTCGCATCCCTCGCATCCGTTTCTATGTACATCTATCATTTACTTCCATGTCATGTGTTTTCTTTCTTGACATTACGGTTTAATTATTGATTGTTTTAACAGCTTCTATTTCTCCCCCACACTTCCCTAGCCAGAAGCACGAAGTTATCAATTTTCCTTTTCTTTTCTCCCTCTCGCTTTCTGTCTACGTCTGAGTCTGACTGTTTCTTACTCAATTTTGTTTCCCTTCTCCCTGTCGCTGTCTCTGTCTCTGCCCCCCCCCTCTCTCTCTCTACCTTCCTCTATCTGCTACTAGTCAATGATTTTATCAAACTTTCTGTAACTACAACATTGGTTTAATTCAACAAACTCCATCCCTAAATTACACGAAATATGAATGGGAACATACAATAAAGAAAAGGAAAAAAGAAGAAAAAGAAGACGACGGGGAAAAAAAGAAGAAGAAGAAGAAGAAGAAGAAGGAGAAGAAGAAGAAGAAGAGGAAGAAGAAGGAGAAGAAGAAGAAGAAGGAGAAGGGGAAGAAGAAGAAGGAAAAAAGAAGAAGAAGAAGAAGAAAGAACTCCTCTTGGGCAATTTCAATGACTTTGAAAACTTACATGCATGTTCTGAATTATGTAGGAGGCTGTTGCGATATCCGATACATACACCTGGTTTTTAAATTTCACGATCGATGATTTTCTGGAATTGTTTGTAACCATCTCATGACCCTGTTATTCTTATTTCCCAAAGATTGCACCACGTTCAAACATCTCCTTCATCCATTCCGTTTCAGTTTTTGTCAGATAATTTTAACCTCTGCATGCAACAGAGAGAATATTATAAACATCATTCAGTATATAGTAATCTGTAAATGCGTGCATATATTTGCAGTGTCTATGTTCTAATAGCATATAATGCCATTCATTGTATATAAATGTTGGATAATACGGCTAGTATGTGGTTTAATGAGGAGATTAAACGAGAACTTACCTGTTTGAAGTTTGATCTCCATTTTATGAAGTAGGTGTAGTGAAGAGCTAATGTGAGAAGCCCGCCCCGCGCATGCGCCTTGCCACAATTCAAAGTGAGGACAGAGTTAAACCCCAAGTAGTGCTAACCAGCTGAACACACAGCCACTACTGGGCTAAACCCTGTAAGCAATCCACCCCGTGGAGAAACAGGCGAGTAAAGCTGAGGCCCATATATAAAGATCAGATTCCCCCAACACGGGAGGGCAGAGGAGGGCACATTAGCTCTTCACTACACCTACTTCATAAAATGGAGATCAAACTTCAAACAGGTAAGTTCTCGTTTAATCTCCTCATTTTATTTCGAACGGTGTACGTTCGACCTAATGTGAGATTTTAAAGAAACTCTGGCCTCACAACATGTTATGACATAACTAATTACCTCACATATACATTGAACAACATGTCGAATCATCTCAACTCTCTGTAGCATCGTCAAGTAACACTGATGCAAAAGAGTCAGTCTTTCCCAAAATAGGTTTCTTATAGAATGTCTGAAAAGTCTTTTCACTACTCCAGCCCACATGATTCATGACGTCGGCAACTGGTAACGTCTCTCCAACCTTAGACGAAGCTGCTGATCTGGTAGAGTGTGGCTTAAACACTTCAACATCAAGGCCTGCTTTGGCCATAACAAGTTTAAGCCATCTTGCAATGGTGTCCCTGGAGACATGTGTATGCGGCTTTCGAAAACTAACAAACAGGTGACTTTCCTGTCCTCTTAATACCCGAGTACGATCCACATACTCCAGCAAATGTTGATGAACACAAATTCGCGAATCCTGCGTATACTGTTGAAAAATTAGCCTACAACCAGTCTTCCCTGGCCTACTAGTTTTGAGCAATTCATCCACTTCAAAGGTAACTGTCGAATCTGTGACATCCATTTTGCAGATATTTAGCAAATGAAGCGTTTGTTGCCGTTGGGCAGATACCAGTGCAGTAAGCATACAAGTTTTCACTGTCAGCTCCTGAAGCGATAAGGATGACAAGGGCCACAATCCCCGCAAGTAATCAAGAACAATTTTGACATCCCAGGTTTTAGCATACCTCGGTCGTGGAGGCTTTAAATTGAAGACACCTTTCATAAAGCGGTTAACAAGTGGGTGAGTACTGAGACTGAGGCCATCTGAAAGTGTGACTGTTGCTGACAAAGCTGACTTAGCTGTATTCAGTGCACTGTATCCCAGTCTCTTGTACATTGAACTGAGAAATTCCAACACATTTACCACTGATGTCTGCAGTGGATCAATGTTCCGTTGGCAGCAAAAGTCCAACCATTTCTTGGTGTACGTAGCATACTGCTTTGTTGTTGATGGCCTCCAGGCTGCAATGATGATGTCAGCCGTCGTCGCTGATAAGCCCTTGTCTTGGAGGTTTTGCCGGACAACCTGCAAGACATAAGATTCAAACGTTTATGCAAAGGGTGACAATTCATGGTAGTTGGGTGAAAAATTAAATACTTCCTTTTAGGAAGAATAATTGGTTCATCAATGAGCATTGTTAGCATTTTCCCAAACCATGACTGAGTAGGCCACCTTGGCACTATCATGAAGACTTCTGCTTCATCTTGTTCAATTTTCTGCAAACACTTCCCAATTAGACAAAATGGGGGAAATGCATAGTACAATTTATCGTGTTGCCAAGTTATAGAAAATGCATCAGTGGCAACTGCACCTGGATCTGGAAGCCACGACACATATGCCTCTACCTGAGCATTGAGGCGTGTAGCGAATAGGTCGACCTCTGGCCTACCATGGAGATCACACAATTTAGCAAAAACAGCTTCATCTAATTTCCACTCAATTTGGTCATTGAATTTGCGTGATTTTTCATCTGCTATTGTATTCAGCACACCTGGCAAGTGTTTGGCAGAAACTACAACATTTCTCTCAATGCACCACTCCCAAAGGGTTTTTGCAAGTTGATTACAATCTGAGGACTTTATCCCCCCATAATTATTGATGTAAGCAACTGTTGTGACATTATCTGATTGTAAAGATACATGAATGTTTGTGCTATCTGAGCAGAATGCTTGTATTGCTAAGAAAGCTGCTTTCAACTCAAGAAAGTTAATTTCATTATTTTCTGCTTTAATTTTTTCTTGAGCATTCCATCGACCACCTATGTGGACTGATCCATTAGATGCTCCCCAACCTAGGCCAGATGCATCACTTGTGATGTGCACCATTGGTGCGTCCCTACAAATCTGGGATTTTGCAGACTTAACATTTGAAATCCACCACCTCAAATCCTCCTGGGCAGCATTTGACAAGGTCATTTTCCGATCATAATGCCCTTTGTTAAGCTTCAGTGCTCTTGTTTTCTCTTTCTCAAGCTCTCGGTAGTGCATTTGACCAAACTGAACTCCAGGAAAGGCTGCTACAAGCTTCCCAATTACCGTCGACACTAATCGAATTGACGAGGTACCCGAGGCTAATAATTGAGAACAGAGATAAGCTATTTCCTGAGCTCTACTGTCCGTGAGCTTAACTTCCATGCTTTGGGAGTTCAGTACAAACCCCAAAAATGTAATCTCTTGTACAGGCTCCAGGACCGATTTTTTGGGGTGGATAACAAATCCTAACTCAGACAATAATTGGGCTGTGTCTTCGACAGCTGCTTGTGCCATTTCCTTTGAATCAGCAACTATCAATGTGTCATCAATGTACGCTACTACACTGTGCCCTTTGCTCCTCATAACCGAAAACGGTGGTTTCATGAGTTTTGTAAATATCCTTGGCCCAGAACTGAGTCCATTAGGAAGAGCTCTGAATTGCCACAGAGTATTATTCCAATAGAACTTAAGATATTTCCTGTGATGCACAGCAATGGGCACAGAGTAATATGCATCCTTGAGGTCTATTGAAGCTAAGAAGCAATTAGATTTGAGCAACTGAAGTGCAGTCTCCAGTGTATCCATTTTGAAATGGTGATATTCTAAATGTTCATTCAAAAACGATAAATCCAGAATCATTCGATGGCTTCCATCTTTTTTGCGCCTAGTGAATATGTTGGAGATGAATTCTCCTTCTTCATTCCCAATCTTCTCAATCACCCCTTTGCTCTGAAGTCTAGCAATTTCATCATTTACAGCCTGGCGCTCAATGCAATCTAATTTATATGGGTAAGGGACACCCTGTTGAACAGGTGGTCCATTTTCATTAAATTCTAATTCATAGCCAGAGACTGCTTTCAGAATATTCTGATCAGATGTAATTACTTCCCATGCTTCAACATGACTACTCAAACAGCCACCAATCTGCTCAAGATCTGAACTTCCACTCACCTGAGATATGTGGTGTTTTGCTGGCCCTTCATGCCTAGCTGTTACATGTAGTTCGGCTGGTTCTGCCGTCTGTCTGGATTCGGGTAAGTTGAGGCTGGCTTGCCCCGCTTGGGTTTCATGGGACGGTGACCCCGAGTTGTCCCTTGGGAGAAGTGAGGGACATTGAACGGTCCCTGCCCTCTGCCTAAAAAAGGCTGGTAGCCTTTATTTGACGATGACGTCCATCCAGCCTCCTGGTATCGCTGGTGTTGCCTAGCATATGGCTTTGCACTGTATCCAGCAGTAGGACCATGGCCACCACGAGAACGATACCGACGTCTACGCATTACTCCTACTGCCCTCTGTTCTTCGTCCATCTCTTTGATGGTCCTAGAGAGTTCATCCCCAAACAACCACTGTGTGGTCTTCACAGAGGGTTTACACAGGTAAGTGTATCTAGGGTGCAAATCCGGTTTGATCAAGTCTTTGCGTAGCTGATTCAATTCAAAGTGTACATTGCCAAACAATGCCACAGCATCCTGTTGTGTCTCATTGAGCACAGGCGTGTCTTTCATGGACTGCATGAGAGCGGTGATCCCCTTTACCAATGGCTTTTGGCACCGCTGGATCTTCATGTCAAGTGTACGTGCTAAGGGGTGTAGGTTCTCCCACACCAGAGGATTCACACGCGGTACCAGCAAATGTGAACAGTTATCAGGTCTCATGTATTTTTGGCATGTCTCTGCCATGTGCTTGTCTTCCAAAGGATTCGTAAGAAGATAATCGATACTCCGAGCATTCTCAGGCCCCAGTGCTTCACCCACCTCGGCCGAGGCAGCAAAACGGGAAGCAAATCCTATCTCTTCCTTTGCAATTTTACCCTCTGTTTGCAGAGTATTAGCATCAGTTATCAATTTATTGCTTGATCTACGCTTCCTAGTATTAACGTCCATTTGTTCATCAGACAAGGTAGACCTATCATGAGGCTGTTTAGCCATGTTAGCCCACTCTGAACTAACATTAGATCTAGATCCAACAGGTGGGGAATCTGGGTATTCGACCAGTTCAGGGACAGAGTCTAGTTCAGTACCAGTATCATACTCGTCATGTTCATAATCATACTGTGCATAATCATCTTCATAGTCATATTCCTCGTAATCTCGACGAGGACAGTCTCTGTACTGCGTGGTAGCACCACTGCCACTAATGTTACTGACCTGATTAGATTTGGAACACAAACCTTCTAACATCGTCTTTATCTGTTTGCTCTCCTCTTGAGATCGATGGAACAACTCCTCGAGTTTATCGATCCTATTGTTCACACTGACGGTGGGTATAACAGTTTTCTTTTTCTTAGCCGGCTCCGCTGAGCCGCTATGAGCACGAGTATTAGCGGTCAACTTGGCTGTTTTCCCTTGAGATGCCGTGCTCCCCCCAGCGGCAGCGACCGAAACTCCAGGCGCACCCGGAGGGCCAGGGACGGCGGTGGACCCGCTCACGGCGCGGTCCTCAGAGATGTAGCCGCCTGACCCCGCAGGATCGGCGTTCGAACTTTTGTGGGACATTTTCCTTTTTTGTCCGGAAATGGAGCCCGCAGGCTCCACTTTATCACCTTCCTTCATATTATAACTCGTAAAGGAAGGGAACAAATAGCCTAAAAGACATCGACCGCGTCGAAAAACGAAGAAAAACCAACTTTGTACCTCCGTACAAAAAAAGTTGATGGGCAAGACAAAATGGCGGTTGCGAAGTGGCAAGGCGCATGCGCGGGGCGGGCTTCTCACATTAGGTCGAACGTACACCGTTCGAAATAAAATTCCCTTTATCATGTGTTTATAATGAGTTGTTAAGTTAAGTACGGTATCGTTTTATCTAATTTAATTATGGACTTGAATTTCATCTTTAATATCGAAACAGTGCTCTTTTACAGGCGAAAACTTTGGATAGCATGATGATATAGTAACTGTTCCTGTAGAGATGTTGCGGTCTAGTGGATAAGTCACCGGACTGCAGATCACAAGGTACGGGGTTCGAATCCCACCACGGCACTAACGTCCCTTGGCAAGACTCTGATCTACATTTGCTACTCTCCACCCAGGTGTAAATGGGTACCTGATACGCTTGAGCGCTAGTTACTTTGGCGGCTTGGCTATATTAACCAGGGTAATAATGTCTAAGCGCCATGAACGTCACATCGTGATGGATATGAGCGCTAGGTAAGTGGCCATTATTATTATAGTTTCTCAGTTGAATTTCCGAATTAAAAAAAAAAAGTTTACCGACTTCAAATTGATGAAGAGAGTAAACAATTAGCATGTAGATTTGCGTCGGAAGCTTCTCGAATCGATCAAGAAAATAGCAAGTTCTATTGTTGGAACGTTATTAGCCGACGAAAAAGTAAAATGCTAGGTGTCATCCACAGTTCCCTGCATCGCTTTGCGGTATATATCTCTTCTACTTTTCTGTCTGCTCTCAATGTCTT
This sequence comes from Heliocidaris erythrogramma, assembly GCA_025617745.1. Lineage (NCBI taxonomy): Eukaryota > Metazoa > Echinodermata > Echinoidea > Camarodonta > Echinometridae > Heliocidaris > Heliocidaris erythrogramma. The sequence goes on along the minus strand of CM046866.1, from coordinate 10,363,262 downwards.
GTCATCCAAGAAGAAGAGGGGATTACAGGGCGACTTAGACAGACCGATAGCTCACAAAATAGGAGCTGAGCCATTGATAAAAATCAATCAAGGGGAAGAATTTTTAATCAACGCGCCCCGACGTGAGTCACACAGGGAACTCCTGACGATGTGGCTCCTTCCTTAAAGAGAAGATTGAGCTCTCATCAAGGTTAAGAATAAATTGTGAGCTTTTGCGTTCTGTTTATGTTAGTTTGGAAGGATATCACGGTAGAAATGTCCCCTGAAAAGGATTGCTGTTCAGATGCCCTCACATTTGAATTATGACTGGATGTGATGGGCTTGGAACTTGGGACTATATTTTCATGTCACAATGTGTATCTAGTCCCATATACCCATTTCTGTGTGCAGTGCTTTACACTGTATGACTGTGATTTCCCGCAAGATTTAATCAGTTTCTTATCACTTTAATGATTCCAAAACCTCACAGGATACAATCGTTTTTATGTACTTCATAATCAATCTTTCCCAATAACTTCTAGACAGTTCTCACAGGGCAATCACGTGACCATGGTATCAAGTACTCAACTTTATCTTTAATCTCTACCGCTCAATCTTCTCTATCTCTCATTTTGTAGGAGTATCCTTGGCTATATACAGAGCTTATGTCTTAAAGGAGAAGATCATCCATGATTTAATTATGTATGTGATCCATTCCAAATGGACTATAGTCAATTAATAATTAACAAGTGTTCTCTCATCTCTTCTTGTACCGAAGACCCTCTATTTCTGATATTCCCTCATTTTGTATGCGTATACCTGACTCAGATTCAGATTCAGATTCAGATATATTACATCTCCAGAAACCTATATAACTTAATATGTCCCCCCCCCCCCCTCTCTCTCTCACTCTCTCCCCTCTCCCCATCTCTGCATCCTCTCTGCCCTTCTCCCCTCTCTCCGCTTCTTCCACTTTTTTGTTAAATTCAAGTTGTCTATCATGATATTGATAAATACTTTTGGTTATTAATTTGGATAAGTTAATGATTTATATGTATTAGAGTAATTTAATACAATCGTCTGACAATCAGACAATCCCAGTCTGTATAATAAATCACACACACACACACACACACACACACACACACACATATATATATATATATATATATATATATATATATATATATATATATATATATATATATAATACATGTATACATATTTCCTTTTCACGACAAAAAGGGCTTAAACTAACAAAGTGAATCATTATTAAGAACTACGAAACATTAAATTTGTCATGTCTACTGCCATTATGTACCACATGAGACTGCTATTAGAACCATATCCAATCTCATTATGGCGATATTGAGATTCATCAGCGTCTTAACTGATCATCTTTGATAAAAAGATTTAAGTAATATTGATAAGGGAAAAGACAATGGTATGAACAGCGAATCCTCGCATCTCCAAAATTAAAAATGAAAGAAAGAGGGATTAAAAATGGCTTCTTAAGTCATGACTCACTCCGCCAATTAAGGGATTTAACCTTGTCACCGTCGGGCTAAGAACTTGAACTTTTCTCTTGATTTCTCTTTATAACTCATCGCGAAGATGAAGAGCGTATAGGTCCGTCTGCAAATTGGCCCTGATTAACCCGATATAGCCGCTATCTTCAGATAGAAATAGATAATGGACTTGAAGTGATGCTAAGAGCCTTGTTCATAACCGCTTGTGTTTTTACGTGATTCCCAAGGCGTCGCCATCTTTTGACTCGATCGCGTTTGCTTGTTTACTCCATCCAAGGGCGTTGCTGTACCATTTCGAATGGGGAGCGGGTAGGGATGATGGTGTGAGACCACAAGAAAGTGTGCAAGAAACAAAAACAAAAAGGGGAGAAAGGGAAGAGGAGGAGGAGGAGAAGAAGAAGAAGAAGAAGAAGGCAGAGAGTGAGAGAGTGAAAGGGGTGGGAGATATAAGAGAGAGAGAGAGAGAGAGAGAGAGAGATGAAGAGAAAAGAATGAGAAGAACCTTTTTATCCACTTTTCGATTCCTGGCATTGGAAGAGGTATACTTCAGTATGTGTGGGTGTGTGTGCGTGTGTGTATTTTGGGGGTGGTTTTTGTGTGTGCGTGTGTGAGTGGGTGAGTGAGTGTGAGAGAGAGAGAAAAAGAGAGGGCGGGAGAGAGAGAGAAAGAGAGGAAGGGACAGATATATATATATATAGAAGGAGAGACAGAGATATAAGGAGAGAGAAACACACACACACACACACAACCCACCCCAACACACATACACACACGTGCACACACACGTTTACATGGCTTTACTTCCGAGGACAACTATTGTTCCTCTATTGTTACTCGTCCTCGGACAGTCGACGGAATAAGGCATAAATTCATTGTTCGACGTTCGAGGACTATTGTCCGCCTTCCGAGGACCATTGTTGTCATGATTTTTTTTTGTTCTCTGTCCGAAAATGTCCTCGGACATAATGCTAAACAAACGCATAAGTGTTCATACTGCGAGATATAACTAAATAAATAGACAGGTAAAAAAAAATATCTTTACAAATCTATTAAAATCTAACCCTTATATAAAAGAAGAAAAAGCAAGCAAACAGAAGACTATGAAGACAGAAAAAGAAAGAGACAGAAAGATTAAGGACTTGAAACAAAAATGTGGAAATTGTTGGTGATGTGTAAAACAGTGATTTAGGGCACTGAAGAGAATTAAGAGAATTCGAGCTAGGCATTTAATTAAGATTAAGAGATTATGTAATTAAGTAAAAGCGCTCAAACATATAAAAAGATAAAGATAGGGGAGAGAGAGAGATAGAGAGAGAGAGAGAGAGAATACTAATTACAACTGAAAATCATAATCTGATATGCCAACTTTCTATATGATTCATGCGAGTTATAAAACGTCATTTTCTCCACCAAATTTGACGACCTGACTCCAAAAGATTTATGTTTTCCGTCCAGAATTCTTCAAAATTAACGAAGAGTCTGACAAGATGCGACAATCGTGATTAGCTTTAAATTTTTTTCCATCGATTTATCAGACCACGTCAGACTATCTGGAGTGAAATCAGACATAAAGGAGTCGATTTGATGAGGACTGTTTCCGTTTTTTGAGAAATCCAGCCCATTGCGGTCAGCCTAGATTTACGTGATTTAATGATAACGGGTCTAACCAATTCTGACCATGCAAAGGGAAAGTAAAGATGTTACTGCATCCGGCAGTGGTTTATTTAAATTTATGAATATGAAGACTTGTATATCCTTATTATTTGCCCTCGTTTCTCATACACGTGAACAACTTTTTCTTCTATATACCATAATATGGTATATAGAAGAAAAAGTTGTTTTGACCGATGCAACAATGTTACTATTCATCTACCTATTAAAAAAAATATTTCACTTAAATCTTTTTATATTACATCAATTCTTGTATCTATATCTATGTATATCATTCTATCTGTCATAATCTATCTTTACCTATCTGTACTAGTATGTCTATTTATTCGCCTTGTACATGTTGTATGTCAATGGATACATTTCTGTCTTGCAATCATTAAATTATTTTGGTTTTGTGCAGCACTGAGGGTTTGCAACACTTCTTTTTTTTTTAATCTACAGTTTCGTGCAAGTATATTTCAATTAATTTTTCTCCTTGGACCAGGCGCGTCGCTTGGGGAGGGGGCCGGGGGAGGGGGGGGGGGAGGGAGCTGACGCCCCAGCTCAAAATTTAAAAATCCTTAGCTGTTGTCCGCAAATCAAAATTGCTTTTCTGAGCGATGTCGCCTGTCGAAAAATCTGAGGATACCCTTTTTGCTTGTTGGAAGCTTTCCAGCTAAGTCATAGGCAAATTTGGTCCGAACCCCCCCCCCCTGTTAAAATAGCCTATAGCGACGCCCCTATATACGCCACGTCGTTGCGCATTAAGCTCGTCCCATCAAGCATCACAATACACCTGACGCTTTTAATGGCTTTAGAAGGACATCAGCTTCTCTCTCTCTATCTCTAATTACTCAATGTGTTTGATTGACTAATTAAGAGTGCCATATGCGCCCACCAGACAAGGTCGGGAAATATAGGGCTACTAGATGGGATAATTGGCGGCATATTACAGCATTGTATTGACCAAGGCCATTGTGATCTAACGACGGCATCGATAGTTCAGGGGGGGGGGGGCGTTTCATCAAGTGTCTTTTCGGTGATATTTACCGACAAATTTGCTCTCAGCCAATCAGATGCAAGGATTTCAGTAGCTTATAACAGTTATAGCAACTTGTCATTGATGACAGGTTTTATGAAACAGGGCCCTGGTTGACGAAGGGCATTGAGTCGTTTCTAACACATCGAGGGGCATCAGGTGTGGAAGAGGAGGGAGGTGCAAATAATGATATTTGATAATGTTAGAGAGGACTTGATGAGCAGATGACAAATATGGAATTGAGCAAGAGAGAGAGAGAGAGAAAAAATACTCAGTATTTCTACCTACCAAATAAAAATGACAATGACCCTGCTATAAAAGCACTTTATCATAAATGCAATATGCCTTCATTATATCCATACCCTAATATAAATGTATGGGACTAACGTCTGTCTATATTCTCTCTTGTACCTGTATCAACTACGACTGTACTTTCCGATTATTCAATTCCATTAAGATTTTTTTTTTCAACCACGTGTGAAAATTATCAGAGAGATAGGGAAAGAAAAAAATTGCATAGCCACAATGATTCATAATTTAATGTTTTTGATTCTTATTACTTCATACCATGATCTTCACTTTCTCTCAGTGCTTTAACGTAATCACTCTCGTTAATGCAATTAATTTTACAGACAAGGTCCAAAATGAAGCTTTAATCAAATAATGCCGATGGAAAGGTGTTCAGTATAGATCTGGCTTATCGTTCTGAGAAAACATGGTTATCTCACAAAACTACAGTCCCAGGTATAAGTCGCAATGTAAATCAATGTGTTTGATCGATTAAGCTATAGAGAGAAATTATTAATGTAATTATTTCGACAGACAAAGGCTAAACTAAAGCTAAAATCATATCATATGCCGACCGCGAAAGGTGTTCAGTATAGAGCTGGCTTATCGGTTTTGAGAAAACATGGTGATCGCAAAAAACTACAGCCCCAGGTATAAGTCGCAATGTAATTATCAATGTGTTTGATCTATTAAGCTATAGATGAATTAGTAATGCAATTAATTTCACAGACAATGTCCAAAATAAAGCTAAACTCATACAATGCCGACTGAAAGGTGTTCTATATGGATCAATCGTATTACCAGCATCATTGAGTAAACATGATGAATACACAAAACCGGGGCCCCAGGTAAGTCGTAATGTAGTTATCAATGTGTATAGAACTTATTAATGCAAATGAATTCCACAGACAAAGCCTAATATAAAGCTAAAATAATACAATGCGAACAAAAATGTGTTCAATTTGGATCTGGCGTATTATTATTATTATTATCATCAGGTTTGGAGAAACATGGTCTACCTGCAAAAGTCTAGTACCAGGTATAATGTAATTAGCAATGTGTTTGGTCGATTAAGCTATAGATAATTAATGAATGCAATTAATCCAACACACAAAGGCTGATGTAAAGCCAGAACCATACAGCGTCATCGAAAAAGGGTGTACAGTCAGTGGCGGATCCAGGATGCCCGGGAAGGGAGGGGGGGATTAGCATTCTAAACTGTGACAATGCAAGCAAACAAGCTATTTTATATATAGATAGGTCATTAGATTTTTTTTTAGATGTTTTGTTACTCCAAATATTGTCTGACAAGGAGCAACAACTACAACAATAACAACAACAAAATGCTGCCAGGGAGCAATGAAAGAACACTTTTTAAAATGTCTACTGAGGGTATGCCAGATCGGATTTTGCCCCAGAACGGGGGCACCCCCCCCCCCCCCCCCCCCTGGAGCCGCCATCGACAGTGGCAATTATGTCGAGTCTCGGAGAACCTCAAATAAAACTAGTCCCAGGTAAGTCGTACTGTATAATTACCAACGTGTTATATCAATTGAGCTATCACGTCAGCAAGCGGTGATTTCTAACCGTCTTTCTATGAGCGCACCGCTCAGAGCTCATTAAATCTAACCTTGATTTGAGAAACATGATGTCTGTAGTAATTGCATTTTAATCACGATTAATGTGGGATTGAAAATCAATTTTGAATCACATTACATTTTAATTGTAGCCTGACCTAAATTGTGTAGTGTGACAAATAATGTAGTTCGTATTTGCAACTGCGACGATTTTCTAATCGCTACTACATGTTTCGATTTCTCCTTTGGCGACAATGGGGCCAATGGCAGGTTCTCATTATAGGATTTAGCTATTTGATTTTGTCAAAACGTGTATTTCAAAATATTACATTCTTGATTCACACTGATGAAAAAGAAAACCCAACACACACAAAAAAATAGAATTCTGTAATATTATAGATAACAAATTCTATACCATGTCTACCGGTTGTCCAGACAATTTAGAATACATTACTGTGTATGTGTATAGTTAGACCTGGGGGTTGTTTCACAAAGAGTTAAGTTTGACTTAAGCCCGGCGCACACTGCACGATCTGACTACGATGCGATTTTGGGAAAAGTTGTTATAACATTTGATATGAACCTTCAAACATGTAAAATCTTCGTGATCAAAGTTCCGAACAGTAGTATGAATACTAAAATCGAAATTCCGGGCTACTGCGAGCCCCCGTGTAGGAATAAAAGCGAATTCACCTCCAAATCGTAGTGACGTCATACCAATCTTGCGATCGACTAAGATTTTGAGCCGATGGGCCTCAGTCGCATCGTATAGTGTGAACCGGGCTTTAAGGTCATGCGTAAGTGCCAATGCGCATACGGTATTAAACGCGTAATCTCATTGGTAGATTACCCAATAAAGCGCGTCCCCTGGGCATGATCTGACCAATGCGGTGATGTGTCATATACAGCACGCAACTAGGAATTTAAGTGCGATTTTAGGTCAAACTTAACTCTTTGTGAAACACCCCCTGACCTATTTATTTAGCAAATTTTGACTCCTTAAACTACTGATTAATACTGTTCACCTTTTCATGAAAAAGTAAAATTATATTGATATTTACACTATGTAAAAGGAATCACATGCACAACTACCAGAAGAGCACTGAGCTTCTAATCCGAAAGCTGCCATTCCAGCGTCTAGTTTGTGAGATCTAGACCAGAGATCCTCTTGACGCCACCCCTTCTAGCTAGTCGACGGATGGCACAGGCTTGGTGATGCCTTGGATGTTGTCTCGTAGAAACTTGCGATGACGTTTGGAACCACCTAGAACTATGGCGGGTTGAAGAATCTGTTTTTAGTCTTGAGTTTGTATAAATCATTCTCGCATGTTTGAAAGACGCTTTCAAACAAAATTCATTTTAATGTAATTAGAAAGACAATTTTGATAAAACCCAATTAATTCCTTTATACCGTACGTGATGTGTGTGTAAGTAATTGATTTAATTTAGAATGACATGACACGCGTTAACCTCCAAGCTGCTAATCCTTATGTCGTCATCGTAATAATTTTGATTGACGGTTACAGCACTTCTAATCTCAGTGAAAATGCGTTATGATTATGTAAAAGGATAAAATTAATTGACTTATTGATAGATCTTTATCAAGCGCATGACGTTCGGGCGCAACTTCTGTGAAAATGAAGGTAGTGTATCTAGTGGTATACAGTGAGTATTTGGTCGAAAGCACAAATTACTAATAACACTCAATTTTTGTAAGAAGATGTCATAATCTAAATTGTTTATACTTTCATAGAGATTAAGAAATAATTCTCAGATAAAAATATAAATTTCATGTTTTGTTTCATACACCAAACTATTTGGGCTACGACAACATTCTAATTTTGGCAAAGCTTTGCCAAACAGAAATTATTATACTACATAACGGTGTGCTGCAGCCGGCGTTAAGTAAGACGCTCAACTTTAGGCTATATTTAAAATAGACCAGGCTCATTTTCCCCCTTATCATTCTGTTTTTCATCAGGGGTTCTCAATATTGCATACATGATACTATAATTTCATTTCACAGACACGTCACAATCTAGATTATCACATTATGTGGTCGGATATTCTTTCAGCTCGCTATATTTAGTACGATGTTTGGCATCTTTGCCTAGCTGTTTTCTCCTTGCCTCTCTTTTCCGACATTATTACATAACCTACTTCATGGAAATTTTGAAACGACATGACCAGTTTCATTTTGCAAGACGCGAGCTGTGCCTATGAAGAGGATGCTATGAGATCTGCCAAACTATTCTCAAGCTTCTCTTTATCCTTTGATTGATAAAAAAATGATATTGATGTGTAATTTACCTTTTGTACATCATAAACTTATCGTCAACAAAAAAATATGTTACTAGTATAAAGGAAAAAAAATAAGGTTCCACCGAGATTTGAACTCGGATCGCGAGATTCAGAGTCTCGAGTGCTAACCATTACACCATGGAACCACTTATACACCTGTTAAGCTTTTAGACCGCTTAAACATATCTATGATATACCCCACTGCCCCTTCCCTAGCCCTCTGTTTCCCCTTCCCCTCTCCCACTCTTTTCCTGTTTCCTTTGTTATAAATTGCTTATACGCTTAATTGATCCATTTCCTTTTCTAAAAGTCATAAAGACAACTTTGGTAAAAACGAAATGTTGGTTTATGGTAGTTTTATCACGAGAAATTAGTGCGAAATTTGGGCTGCAAACACTTTTCCCTCCCTCCCTACCCCCTTGCTCTCTCTCTCTCCTCTTTTCTCTCTCTCTCTCTCTCTCTCTCTCTCTCTCTCTCAATACTATCTCCTCCTCTCTTCCTCTCTCACACAAGCACCTTTCTCATCGTTCTTCTCCTTTGTCTCAGAGCCCTGTTTCATAAAACTTGTCATCAATGACAAGTTGCAATAACTGTTATAAGCTACTGAAATCCTTGCATCTGATTGGCTGAGAGCAAATTTGTCGCTAAAATCACCGCCAAGAGTCTTAAGAAACGCCCCCTGATGTCTGTATCTATTCCAAATTTGCTTTTAAAATATTACTCTTTTGATAAAGTTAAGAATTCATTTCATGTTTCACATGTTTACATTTTATTTCAAAAATACATAGCCACTAACACAGTTAGCCTTGACAAGCTTGACGTTGGCCTTTTCTTTTCCTATACTTTATTGAAGGTCATGCGATCAGATTTACCTTATGCCAAACTTCGTTTCGGTATGAGATATCAGGATAATATTTCGCTAACGTTCTTCTCTGCTTCTTAATTTCTCTGTCAACAATGTTTTATTATGATGTTGCAATCATTATTCAATTCACTTCAGACGTTATTTTGCTGTTTCTGTCTAAGCATTTTTTTTAAATTTCGTTTTGAATTTTGAATTCAAAGAATTTGCTGGCTTCGCGGGATTGATAGCGAGTATCAGATAGACCCACGGAGCTTTGAATGCAATTTTCTCGCTCGTAACTAGATTATTCATGTTATGTTCCTGGGGAGCGTTTCATCAAGCGTTTTGTCAGTGATTTTTACTGACAACTTTGCTCTCAGCCAATCAGATGCAAGGATTTCAGTAGCTTATAACAGTTGTCGGTAAAAAAATCACTGACAAAACGCTTGATGAAACGTTCCACAGGTTTATATTTTAGTATATTTTCACCTTTCGTGTTTTTAAAGTGTGAAGTGAAACAACAATGATGGCGACGACAAAATAAAAAAGAACAAAATAAAATTTAAAAAAAATTATCACCATGAAGGCAACAGTCACAATTAGAAGATCGTGAAATCATGAACAAATTCGATTATTCTCTAATGGTTGCATTTTAAAAACTGTGGTTCTCACTCTCGGTTTGATGATCAACTTATCTGTCTTTCCTAACGATTTCTCCATCTGTGCTCTTTGCATCTATTCACTAAATTCTTGTAATGAATTTAATTTAATGCCCTCAAGTATCAAATTGCAGATCCCGTTCTCCAAAATTGCACAGATATGCATGCTTATAGGCCCACCTTTCCTTTTCTGAGTGAAAAGTCGGTTCGAATCTGTAAGACCCCGAGGTATTCATTATCACTTCATCATTTATCTGAAATTTACATCTCTTTCAATCAGTCAAACAGTAATCGAATTTTTTAACGACTCCGCCATTATCACATGATCTAAACGTGAACAGCTATCTCGTCCATCATTTTGCTATGTATCAAACATCGTCCAAAGAACCACTACCCGTGCATTAGCCCAGTTTCAAAGGAGCCATTACTTATTATTTTTCTCCAAGTCTCGCGGTTCCATAATCGTCGCAAGTCATTGCCGGATTCGTTCACGCCACCAATTATTAGAACACTGACGGATTCAGGGAGGGGGGGGGGGGGGGCAGGCCCACACCTCCCACTTTTGAAGCCGGAGTGGCATAAAAGAAAATCTAAAAGTCCAATTGACAAAGAAAATTTGGAGTAAAGAAAAAGTCGAACAGATAGGAAAAAAGAGGAAACCAAAGAAAGAAAAGGGAATGATGAAGTATAATACTCTTTTGGTTATTATAGCATCTAAAACATCCATGGTCTTATGGGCTCAAACTACGACTCAAATCGTTGAGGTAATTTCATTAGTGAAACATCATTCCAGTGAGTTAATGTGATCAAAGCTGTGCGTGATACTCTTCTACTCTCTATTTACTCCTCTCCATCTCTCTTATTGTCCCCCTCCCCCCCCCCCCCCCCCCCACCTCTCTCTCTCTCTCCGGCTCTCTATCTCTCTATCCGCTCTCTCTCAGCTCTCATTCTATCTCCCCTCTGTCTCCCCCATCTTTCTATCTCTAATTTTCCCCCTCACCTTTCCCTTTCTCCTCTCCCCCGTCTCCCTCTCTCTCTTCCCCTTTCTCTTTCTCTCCCTCTCCCTCTCTCTTTCTCTCTCTCTATCCCCACCTCTCTCTCTCTGTTACTCACTCTCTCGTATTTCCTCCATCTGATCTGATATGCAAGTCATGTGTCGTGTTATCACATTATACATGTATCTATTACAGATGACTATCGAGTCACCACCATGTGCCTTTTCTATCCCTCTCTTACACCTTAGTCACACCGCTCAACCAACTACAAACCTATCGTTTTTTGGCCTTTCGGTCTAATGCAAGTTTGTGTCCATTTTGTTATCTGTCAAGTGTCGGTCTTGTCCTTGTGACCGGGGTTTAGTGATGCGGTGACGATGTACTTTTTAATCTGATCAAGACCAGTTACATGCGCTCCAGGTATTGCCATGGATACGCATTTTGGGCGCTTCATGATAGTGTGATTGGAGAGATAATTATAGGGGATGTGAAAAAGTATGTTTTGTTGGATCATGTCACAATGGACTGAAAGAGAGAATACAGAGAAAGATATATATATATAAAGAGAGAGAGAGACAGAGGGAAGGCAGATAGAGAGAGAGAGAGCGAGCGTGTCAGTGAGAGAGAAAATGATAGAGATACGCAAAGAGGGGGATAAGAAATCAATTACTATCAATGAGTCTCATGAGCGGTTCCATGGTGTAACGGTTAGCACTCGAGACTCTGATTCTCGCGATCCAAGTTCAAATCTCGGTGGAACCTTACTTTTCTTTTCATTTACTTATATTTCATTTACAACTTTTGGAACGGTTGAATGAAGAAAAATACGTATTCGATCGTTAAACTTAAGCGATTCAGCATTTTTACATACATTGGACATTATTCACGACTCTCTATACTCAGCTCCCCTTTTTAGAAAGAAGTAGATGTTGTTATAATTAGGATAATTATGAATTTTTACGGAAAGCGGGAGGAAAAAAAATTCATATCGAGAGAATGCGATAGGCATACAGACAGACAGTCAGAGAAAATGAAAGAGAAAGAGAGAGAGAGAGAGAGAATGATAGAGATACGCAAGGAGGGGGATAAGAAATCAATTACTATGAGTCTCATGAGCGGTTCCATGGTGTAACGATTAGCACTCGAGACTCTGAATCTCGTGATCCGAGTTCAAATCTCGGTGGAGCCTTATTTTTTCTTTTCATGTATTTCTATTTCATTTGCAACTTTTGGAACCGTTGAATAAAGTAACATATGTATTCGATCGTTAAAACTTAAGCGATTCGGCATTTTTACATACGTTGCACATTATACGCGACTCTCTATACTCAGCTCCACTTTTTAGAAAGTAGATATTGTTATACACAGTTGGTCATAAAGGTGGAATATTTTTTTTCACCAAATTTTCACAGCGTAATTATTACAACATGATTTGAATATGGCATTTATGGTGCATGATAACCACTTTACTTTATTATTCTGCCTTTTACACACGTTTGACAGTGATATTTTACAAGTTTATGTCCTAAGCGATGGATGTCATGAGCATAGAACAACAATGACGACAATATACAGTAAATTAAAGGATCATGAGATACAGTATTTATTTTCAATCTCTCTCAGTTTTCCAGATGACTTCTTTTTTGTGATTTCATGGACAAATATGCATCAAACTTGAGTCATTGTTCTTACTCAGTCACTAGTATCGGGTATGTCCACCCCTGGCACGAACCAGCGCATGCAGACGTCGTGGCATGCTGTCCACTAGCTTGTTGATGACGTCAACAGGCATAGCGTCCCATTCTTCCCTCAGAGCATCTGCCAACTCCTGCAGATTTTGAGGAATGACCTCTCTGTCGTTGATGGCTCGGCCTAGGGCATCCCATGCATGCTCTATGGGGTTCATATCCAGCGAACAAGCTGGCCATGGCAACTGTACGACGCCCTCTGCCTCCAGGAATTCCCTTACTGCAGCGGCCCTGTGCGGTCTAGCGTTGTCATCCTGCAGTCGGAAATTGTGCCCATACACTCGTCTTGCATATGGAAGACAGTGGAACTCCAAGATATCCCTGTAGGCGGCGGCGTTGACGTTTCCGTCCGGAACCACCAGTGGCGTTTTCCCTCCATAATGGATGCCGGCCCATATCATCACTGAGCCGCCTCCGTCTTGAGTCGTCTCGTGGATACATTCATCGCGAAGGTTTTCCCCGGCTAATCGACGAACTCGTTGTCTCCCATCCTTTCGGTCAAGGGTGAACCGGCTCTCGTCCGTGAAGACCACATGTTGCCAATGTCCTGGATGAAGCCTTCTGTGCTCCCTAGCCCAAAGAAGACGAGCTACTCTGTGGCGAACAGACAGGCGTGGACATTTGGTCAACCGTCGTGCTCGGTAACCATGTTGGAGCAATCTGCGATTAACGGTTGACCGGGAAACGTTGATCCCATGATATCTCCTCCACAAGCGACGAAGACGGCTCGTGGGCAATTTCCGGTTTCTGCGGCTGAAATTCAACAGTTGGCGATCATCATTCTCTTCTTGTGGTCAATCTGGGACGTCCTGGAGATTTCCGTGGCCGCACATTCCCCGCCTCACGTTGACGTTTCAGGATCTTAGAGACTGCACTCTGTGATATCCCTAGGACTTCTGCGATATCAGTCTGCTTGTAGCCCTCCAGTCGCAGTGTTACCACTCTCTCGCGTGTTGCTGTTGCCGTTGGACCAGGCATAGCCCAGGGAACGTCTCTACCGATTTTTATTTCAAACGGTACAAGGAACTCGAAAAAATGCAACCTTCTTATACACAGTGCTAAATCAGGGAAAGGGACAGAATATCATATGCATAGGCTTTTATAGTCTACAACAAAAGAATTTATTACGTAATCCAAATTTCTCATGTTATAATGTCACCTGTGTAATGGGGAAACATTATGTAATCACTCAATTACCATTTTGCCTACGCGTAGCCTTTCAAATACCAACAAAACTGTCGATTTTTATTCAAAAATATTTTATTCCACCTTTATGACCAACAGTGTATTTAGGATAATTATGATTTTTTACGGAAAGCGGGAGGAAACAAATTCATATAAAGAGAATGAGATAGGCATACAGACAGACAGTCAGAGAAAAAGAAAGAGAAAGAGAGAGAGAGAGAGAGAGAGAGAGAGAGAGGGGGGGAATGATAGAGATACGCAAAGAGGGGGATAAGAAATCAGTTACTATCCCGAGTCTCACGACCGCATGAGCAGTTCCATGGTGTAACGGTTAGCGCTCGAGATTCTGAATCTCGCGATCCGAGTTCAAATCTCGGTGGAACCTTATTTTTTCTTTTCATGTATTTCTAATTCATTTACAACTTTTGGAACTGTTGAATGAAGTAAAATATGTATTCGATCGTTAAAACTTAAGCGATTCGGCACTTTTACATACGTTGCACATTATTCACGACTCTCTATACTCAGCTCCCCTTTTTAGAAAGAAGTAGATATTGTTATAATTAGGATAATTATGATTTTTTTTACGGAAAGCGGGTGGAAAGAAATTCATATAGAGAGAATGAGATAGGCATACAGACAGAGAGTCAGTGAAAAAGAAAGAGAAAATGGGAAAGAGAGAAAGAGAGAGAAAGAGAGAGAGAGAAAATGACAGAGATACGCAAGAGGGGGATGAGAAATCAATTACTATCAATGAGTCTGACGACCGCATGAGCGGTTCCATGGTGTAACGGTTAGAACTCGAGACTCTGAATCTCTCGATCCGAGTTCAAATCTCGGTGGAACCTTATATTTTTTTTTTACAGAAAGCGGGAGGAAAGAAATTCATATAAAGAGAATGAGATAGGCATGCAAACAGACAGTCAGAGAAAAAGAAAAAGAAAGAGAGAGATAGAGATACGCAAAGAGGGGGATAAAAAATCTATTACTATCAATGAGTCTCATGAGTGGTTCCATGGTGTAACGGTTAGGCACTCGAGACTCTGAATCTCGCGATCCGAGTTCAAATCTCGGTGGAACCTCATTTTTTCTTTTCATGTATTTCTATTTCATTTACAACTTTTGGAACTGTTGAATAAAGTAAAGTATGTATTCGATCGTTAAAACTTAAGCGATTCGGCATTTTTACATACATTGGACATTATTTACGACTCTCTATACTCAGCTCCCCTTTTTGGAAAGAAGTAGATATTGTTATATTTAGGATAATTATGAATTTTTACGGAAAGCGGGAGGAAAGAAATTCATATAAAGAGAATGAGATAGGTATACAGACAGACAGTCAGAGAAAAAGAAAGAGAAAGAGAGAGAGAGAGAATGATATAGATACGCAGAGGGGGATAAGAAATCAGTTAATATCCCGAGTCTCGCGACCGCATGAGCGGTTCCATGGTGTAACGGTTAGCACTCGAGACTCTGAATCTCGCGATCCGAGTTCAAATCTCGGTGGAACCTTATTTTTTTCTTTTCATGTATTTCTATTTCATTTACAACTTTTGGAACTGTTGAATAAAGAAAAATATGTATTCGATCGTTAAAACTTAAGCGATCCAGCATTTTACATACATTGCACATTATTTACGACTATCTATACTCAGCTCACCTTTTTTTAGAAAGAAGTAGATATTGTTATATTTAGGATAATTATGAATTTTTACGGAAAGCGGGAGGAAAGAAATTCATATAAAGAGAATGAGATAGGCATACAGACAGACAGTCAGAGAAAATGAAAGAGAAGAGAGAGAGATAGAGATACTCAAAGAGGGGGATAAGAAATAGATTACTATCAATGAGTCACATGAGCGGTTCCATGGTGTAACGGTTAGCACTCGAGACTCTGAATCTCGCGATCCGAGTTCAAATCTCGGTGGAACCTTATTTTTTTCTTTTCATGTATTTCTATTTCATTTACAACTTTTGGAACTGTTGAATAAAGAAAAATATGTATTCGATCGTTAAAACTTAAGCGATCCAGCATTTTACATACATTGCACATTATTTACGACTATCTATACTCAGCTCACCTTTTTTTAGAAAGAAGTAGATATTGTTATATTTAGGATAATTATGAATTTTTACGGAAAGCGGGAGGAAATAAATTCATATCGAGAGAATGAGATAGGCATACAGACAGACAGTCAGAGAAAAAGAAATAGAAATAGAGAGAGAGAGAGAGAGAGAGAGAGAATGATATAGATACGCAGAGGGGGATAAGAAATCAGTTACTATCCCGAGACTCACGACCGCATGAGCGGTTCCATGGTGTAACGGTTAGCACTCGAGACTCTGAATCTCGCGATCCGAGTTCAAATCTCGGTGGAACCTTATTTTTTCTTTTCATGAGCTCCCCTTTTAGAAAGAAGTAGATATTGTTATATTTAGGAGAATGAGATAGGCATACAGACAGACAGTCAGAGAAAAAGAAAGAGAAAGAGAGAGAGAGAGAGAATGATAGAGATACGCAAAGAGGGGGATAAGAAATCAATTACTATCAATGAGTCTCATGAGCGGTTCCATGGTGTAACGGTTAGCACTCGAGACTCTGAATCTCGCGATCCGAGTTCAAATCTCGGTGGAACCTTATTTTTTTCTTTTCATGTATTTCTATTTCATTTACAACTTTTGGAACTGTTGAATAAAGAAAAATACGTATTCGATTGTTAAAACTTAAGCGATTCGGCATTTTTACATACATTGGACATTATTCACGACTCTCTATACTCAGCTCCCCTTTTAGAAAGAAGTAGATATTGTTATATTTAGGAGAATGAGATAGGCATACAGACAGACAGTCAGAGAAAAAGAAAGAGAAAGAGAGAGAGAGAGAGAATGATAGAGATACGCAAAGAGGGGGATAAGAAATCAGTTACTATCCCGAGTCTCACGACCGCATGAGCGGTTCCATGGTGTAACGGTTAGCACTCGAGACTCTGAATCTCGCGATCCGAGTTCAAATCTCGGTGGAACCTTATTTTTTCTTTTCATGTATTTCTATTTCATTTACAACTTTTGGAACTGTTGAATACAGGAAAATACGTATTCGATTGTTAAAACTTAAGCGATTAGGCATTTTTACATACATTTGACATTATTCACGACTCTCTATACTCAGCTCCCCTTTTTAGAAAGAAGTAGATATTGTTATATTTAGGAGAATGAGATAGGCATACAGACAGACAGTCAGAGAAAAAGAAAGCGAAAGAGAGAGAGAGAGAGAGAGAGAGAGAGAGAATGATATAGATACGCAGAGGGGGATAAGAAATCAGTTACTATCCCGAGACTCACGACCGCATGAGCGGTTCCATGGTGTAACGGTTAGCACTCGAGACTCTGAATCTCGCGATCCGAGTTTAAATCTCGGTGGAACCTTATTAATTTTTTTCTTTTCATGTATTTCTAATTCATTTACGACTCTTGGAACTGTTGAATAAAGTAAAATATGTATTAGATCGTTAAAACTTAAGCGATTCGGCATTTTTACATACATTGCACATTATTCACGACTTTCTATACTCAGCTCTCCTTTTTAGAAAGAAGTAGATATTGTTATAATTAGGATAATTATGAATTTTTACGGAAAGCGGGAGGAAAGAAATTCATATCGAGAGAATGAGATAGGCATACAGACAGACAGTCAGAGAAAAAGAAATAGAAATAGAGAGAGAGAGAGAGAGAGAGAGAATGATATAGATACGCAGAGGGGGATAAGAAATCAGTTACTATCCCGAGTCTCACGACCGCATGAGCGGTTCCATGGTGTAACGGTTAGCACTCGAGACTCTGAATCTCGCGATCCGAGTTCAAATCTCGGTGGAACCTTATTTTTTCTTTTCATGTATTTCTATTTCATTTACAACTTTTGGAACGGTTGAATAAAGAAAAATCTGCATTCGATCGTTAAAACTTAAACGATCCAGCATTTTTACATACATTGCACATTATTCACGACTCTCTATACTCAGCTCCCCTTTTTAGAAAGAAGTAGATATTGTTATAATTAGGATAATTATGAATTTTTACGGAAAGCGGGAGGAAAGAAATTCATATCAAGAGAATGAGATAGGCATACAGACAGACAGTCAGAGAAAAAGAAAGAGAAAGATAGAGAGAGAGAGAGAGAGAGAATGATATAGATACGCAGAGGGGGATAAGAAATCAGTTACTATCCCGAGTCTCACGACTGCATGAGCGGTTCCATGGTGTAACGGTTAGCACTCGAGACTCTGAATCTCGCGATCCGAGTTCAAATCTCGGTGGAACCTTATTTTTTATTTTCATGTATTTCTATTTCATTTACAACTTTTGGAACTGTTGAATAAAGAAAAATATGTATTCGATCGTTAAAACTTAAACGATCCAGCATTTTTACATACATTGCACATTATTCATGACTCTCTTTACTCAGCTCCCCTTTTTGGAAAGAAGTAGATATTGTTATATTTAGGATAATTATGATTTTTTACGGAAAACGGGAGGAAAGAAATTCATATCGAGAAAATGAAATAGGCATACAGACAGACAGTCAGAGAAAAAGAAAGAGAAAAAGAGGGAGAGAGAGAGAGAGAATGATAGAGATACGCAAAGAGGGGGATAAGAAATCAGTTACTATCCCGAGTCTCACGACCGCATGAGCGGTTCCATGGTGTAACGGTTAGCACTCGAGACTCTGAATCTCGCGATCCGAGTTCAAATCTCGGTGGAACCTTATTTTTTCTTTTCATGTATTTCTATTTCATTTACAACTTTTGGAACTGTTGAATATAGAAAAATATGTATTCGATCGTTAAAACTTAAACGATCCAGCATTTTTACATGCATTGCACATTATTCACGACTCTCTATACTCAGCTCCCCTTTTTGGAAAGAAGTAGATATTGTTATAATTAGGATAATTATGAATTTTTACGGAAAGCGGGAGGAAAGAAATTCATATCGAGAGAATGAGATAGGCATACAGACAGACAGTCAGAGAAAAAGAAAGAGAAAGAGAGAGAGAGAGAGAGAGAATGATAGAGATACGCAAAGAGGGGGATAAGAAATCAGTTACTATCCCGAGTCTCACGACCGCATGAGCGGTTCCATGGTGTAACGGTTAGCACTCGAGACTCTGAATCTCGCGATCCGAGTTCAAATCTCGGTGGAACCTTATTTTTTCTTTTCATTTATTTCTATTTCATTTACAACTTTTGGAACTGTTGAATAAAGAAAAATATGTATTCGATCGTTAAAACTTAAACGATCCAGCATTTTTACATACATTGCACATTATTCACGACTCTCTATACTCAGCTCCCCTTTTTGGAAAGAAGTAGATATTGTTATATTTAGGATAATTATGAATTTTTACGGAAAGCGGGAGGAAAGAAATCCATATAAAGAGAATGAGATAAGCATACAGACAGACAGTCAGAGAAAAAGAAAGAGAAAGAGAGAGAGAGAGAGAGAATGATATAGATACGCAGAGGGGGATAAGAAATTAGTTACTATCCCGAGTCTCACGACTGCATGAGCGGTTCCATGGTGTAACGGTTAGCACTCGACACTCTGAATCTCGCGATCCGAGTTCAAATCTCGGTGGAACCTTATTTTTTCTTTTCATGTATTTCTATTTCATTTACAACTTTTGGAACTGTTGAATAAAGAAAAATATGTATTCGATCGTTAAAACTTAAACGATCCAGCATTTTTACATACATTGCACATTATTCACGACTCTCTATACTCAGCTCCCCTTTTAGAAAGAAGTAGATATTGTTATAATTAGGATAATTATGAATTTTTGCGGAAAGCGGGAGGAAATAAATTCATATCAAGAGAATGAGATAGGCATACAGACAGACAGTCAGAGAAAAAGAAATAGAAATAGAGAGAGAGAGAGATAGAATGATATAGATACGCAGAGGGAGATGAGAAATCAGTTACTATCCCGAGACTCACGACCGCATGAGCGGTTCTATCGTTTAACGGTTAGCACTCGAGACTCTGAATCTCGCGATCCGAGTTCAAATCTCGGTGGAACCTTATTTTTTCTTTTCATGTATTTCTATTTCATTTACAACTTTTGGAACTGTTGAATGAAAAAAATCTGTATTCGTTCGTTAAAACTTAAGCGATTCGGCATTATTACATACATTGGACATCATTCACGACTGTTTCTCTCTCTATACTCAGGTCCCCTATTTAGAAAGAAGTAGATATTGTTATATTTAGGATAATTATGAATTTTTACGGAAAGCGGGAGGAAAGAAATTCATATAAAGAGAATGAGATAGGCATACAGACAGACCGTCAGAGAAAAAGAAAGAGAAAGAGAGAGAGAGAGAGAATGATATAGATACGCAGAGGGGGATAAGAAATCAGTTACTATCCCGAGTCTCACGACTCCATGAGCGGTTCCATGGTGTAACGGTTAGCACTCGAGACTCTGAATCTCGCGATCCGAGTTCAAATCTCGGTGGAACCTTATTTTTTCTTTTCATGTATTTCTATTTCATATACAACTTTTGGAACTGTTGAATAAAGAAAAATATGTATTCGATCGTTAAAACTTAAACGATCCAGCATTTTTACATACATTGCACATTATTCATGACTCTCTTTACTCAGCTCCCCTTTTTGGAAAGAAGTAGATATTGTTATATTTAGGATAATTATGAATTTTTACGGAAAGCGGGAGGAAAGAAATTCATATAAAGAGAATGAGATAGGCATACAGACAGACACTCAGAGAAAAAGAAAGAGAAAGAGAGAGAGAGAGAGAGAGAGAGAGAGAATGATAGAGATACGCAAAGAGGGGGATAAGAAATCAGTTACTATCCCGAGTCTCACGACTGCATGAGCGGTTCCATGGTGTAACGGTTAGCACTCGAGACTCTGAATCTCGCGATCCGAGTTCAAATCTCGGTGGAACCTTATTTTTTCTTTTCATGTATTTCTATTTCATTTACAACTTTTGGAACTGTTGAATAAAGAAAAATATGTATTCGATCGTTAAAACTTAAACGATCCAGCATTTTTACATACATTGCACATTATTCATGACTGTCTTTACTCAGCTCCCCTTTTTAGAAAGAAGTAGATATTGTTATAATTAGGATAATTATGAATTTTTGCGGAAAGCGGGAGGAAAGAATTTCATATCGAGAAAATGAAATAGGCATACAGACAGACAGTCAGAGAAAAAGAAAGAGAAAGAGAGAGAGCAAGAGAATGATATACATACGCTGTGGGGGAAAAGAAATCAGTTACTATCCCGAGTCTCACGACCGCATGAGCGGTTCCATGGTGTAACGGTTAGCACTCGAGACTCTGAATCTCGCGATCCGAGTTCAAATCTCGGTGGAACCTTATTTTTTCTTTTCATGTATTTCTATTTCATTTACAACTTTTGGAACTGTTGAATAAAGAAAAATATGTATTCGATCGTTAAAACTTAAACGATCCAGCATTTTTACATGCATTGCACATTATTCACGACTCTCTATACTCAGCTCCCCTTTTGGGAAAGAAGTAGATATTGTTATATTTAGGATAATTATGAATTTTTACGGAAAGCGGGAGGAAAGAAATTCATATAAAGAGAATGAGATAGGCATACAGACAGACAGTCAGAGAAAAAGAAAGAGAAAGAGAGAGAGAGAGAGAATGATATAGATACGCAGAGGGGGATAAGAAATCAGTTACTATCCCGAGTCTCACGACCGCATGAGCGGTTCCATGGTGTAACGGTTAGCACTCGAGACTCTGAATCTCGCGATCCGAGTTCAAATCTCGGTGGAACCTTATTTTTTCTTTTCATGTATTTCTATTTCATTTACAACTTTTGGAACTGTTGAATAAAGAAAAATATGTATTCGATCGTTAAAACTTAAACGATCCAGCATTTTTACATACATTGCACATTATTCACGACTCTCTATACTCAGCTCCCCCTTTTGGAAAGAAGTAGATATTGTTATATTTAGGATAATTATGAATTTTTACGGAAAGCGGGAGGAAAGAAATTCATATAAAGAGAATGAGATAAGCATACAGACAGACAGTCAGAGAAAAAGAAAGAGAAAGAGAGAGAGAGAGAAAATGATATAGATACGCAGAGGGGGATAAGAAATCAGTTACTATCCCGAGTCTCACGACCGCATGAGCGGTTCCATGGTGTAACGGTTAGCACTCGAGACTCTGAATCTCGCGATCCGAGTTCAAATCTCGGTGGAACCTTATTTTTTCTTTTCATGTATTTCTATTTCATTTACAACTTTTGGAACTGTTGAATAAAGAAAAATATGTATTCGATCGTTAAAACTTAAACGATCCAGCATTTTTACATACATTGCACATTATTCACGACTCTCTATACTCAGCTCCCCTTTTTGGAAAGAAGTAGATATTGTTATATTTAGGATAATTATGAATTTTTACGGAAAGCGGGAGGAAAGAAATTCATATAAAGAGAATGAGATAGGCATACAGACAGACAGTCAGAGAAAAAGAAAGAGAAAGAGAGAGAGAGAGAATGATATAGATACGCAGAGGGGGATAAGAAATCAGTTACTATCCCGAGTCTCACGACTGCATGAGCGGTTCCATGGTGTAACGGTTAGCACTCGAGACTCTGAATCTCGCGATCCGAGTTCAAATCTCGGTGGAACCTTATTTTTTCTTTTCATGTATTTCTATTTCATTTACAACTTTTGGAACTGTTGAATAAAGAAAAATATGTATTCGATCGTTAAAACTTAAACGATCCAGCATTTTTACATACATTGCACATTATTCACGACTCTCTATACTCAGCTCCCCTTTTGGGAAAGAAGTAGATATTGTTATATTTAGGATAATTATGAATTTTTACGGAAAGCGGGAGGAAAGAAATTCATATAAAGAGAATGAGATAGGCATACAGACAGACAGTCAGAGAAAAAGAAAGAGAAAGAGAGAGAGAGAGAGAATGATATAGATACGCAGAGGGGGATAAGAAATCAGTTACTATCCCGAGTCTCACGACCGCATGAGCGGTTCCATGGTGTAACGGTTAGCACTCGAGACTCTGAATCTCGCGATCCGAGTTCAAATCTCGGTGGAACCTTATTTTTTCTTTTCATGTATTTCTATTTCATTTACAACTTTTGGAACTGTTGAATAAAGAAAAATATGTATTCGATCGTTAAAACTTAAACGATCCAGCATTTTTACATACATTGCACATTATTCACGACTCTCTATACTCAGCTCCCCCTTTTGGAAAGAAGTAGATATTGTTATATTTAGGATAATTATGAATTTTTACGGAAAGCGGGAGGAAAGAAATTCATATAAAGAGAATGAGATAAGCATACAGACAGACAGTCAGAGAAAAAGAAAGAGAAAGAGAGAGAGAGAGAAAATGATATAGATACGCAGAGGGGGATAAGAAATCAGTTACTATCCCGAGTCTCACGACCGCATGAGCGGTTCCATGGTGTAACGGTTAGCACTCGAGACTCTGAATCTCGCCATCCGAGTTCAAATCTCGGTGGAACCTTATTTTTTCTTTTCATGTATTTCTATTTCATTTACAACTTTTGGAACTGTTGAATAAAGAAAAATATGTATTCGATCGTTAAAACTTAAACGATCCAGCATTTTTACATACATTGCACATTATTCACGACTCTCTATACTCAGCTCCCCTTTTTGGAAAGAAGTAGATATTGTTATATTTAGGATAATTATGAATTTTTACGGAAAGCGGGAGGAAAGAAATTCATATAAAGAGAATGAGATAGGCATACAGACAGACAGTCAGAGAAAAAGAAAGAGAAAGAGAGAGAGAGAGAATGATATAGATACGCAGAGGGGGATAAGAAATCAGTTACTATCCCGAGTCTCACGACTGCATGAGCGGTTCCATGGTGTAACGGTTAGCACTCGAGACTCTGAATCTCGCGATCCGAGTTCAAATCTCGGTGGAACCTTATTTTTTCTTTTCATGTATTTCTATTTCATTTACAACTTTTGGAACTGTTGAATAAAGAAAAATATGTATTCGATTGTTAAAACTTAAACGATCCAGCATTTTTACATACATTGCACATTATTCACGACTGTCTTTACTCAGCTCCCCTTTTTGGAAAGAAGTAGATATTGTTATATTTAGGATAATTATGAATTTTTGCGGAAAGCGGGAGGAAAGAAATTCATATCGAGAGAATGAGATAGGCATACAGACAGACAGTCAGAGAAAAAGAAAGAGAAAGAGAGAGAGAGAGAGAGAGAATGATAGAGATACGCAAAGAGGGGGATAAGAAATCAGTTACTATCCCGAGTCTCACGACCGCATGAGCGGTTCCATGGTGTAACGGTTAGCACTCGAGACTCTGAATCTCGCGATCCGAGTTCAAATCTCGGTGGAACCTTATTTTTTCTTTTCATGTATTTCTATTTCATTTACAACTTTTGGAACTGTTGAATAAAGAAAAATATGTATTCGATCGTTAAAACTTAAACGATCCAGCATTTTTACATACATTGCACATTATTCACGACTCTCTATACTCAGCTCCCCTTTTTGGAAAGAAGTAGATATTGTTATATTTAGGATAATTATGAATTTTTACGGAAAGCGGGAGGAAAGAAATCCATATAAAGAGAATGAGATAAGCATACAGACAGACAGTCAGAGAAAAAGAAAGAGAAAGAGAGAGAGAGAGAGAAAATGATATAGATACGCAGAGGGGGATAAGAAATCAGTTACTATCCCGAGTCTCACGACCGCATGAGCGGTTCCATGGTGTAACGGTTAGCACTCGAGACTCTGAATCTCGCGATCCGAGTTCAAATCTCGGTGGAACCTTATTTTTTCTTTTCATGTATTTCTATTTCATTTACAACTTTTGGAACTGTTGAATAAAGAAAAATATGTATTCGATCGTTAAAACTTAAACGATCCAGCATTTTTACATACATTGCACATTATTCACGACTCTCTACACTCAGCTCCCCTTTTTGGAAAGAAGTAGATATTGTTATATTTAGGATAATTATGAATTTTTACGGAAAGCGGGAGGAAAGAAATTCATATAAAGAGAATGAAATAGGCATACAGACAGACAGTCAGAGAAAAAGAAAGAGAAAGAGAGAGAGAGAGAGAGAATGATATAGATACGCAGAGGGGGATAAGAAATCAGTTACTATCCCGAGTCTCACGACCGCATGAGCGGTTCCATGGTGTAACGGTTAGCACTCGAGACTCTGAATCTCGCGATCCGAGTTCAAATCTCGGTGGAACCTTATTTTTTCTTTTCATGTATTTCTATTTCATTTACAACTTTTGGAACTGTTGAATAAAGAAAAATATGTATTCGATCGTTAAAACTTAAACGATCCAGCATTTTTACATACATTGCACATTATTCACGACTCTCTATACTCAGCTCCCCTTTTTGGAAAGAAGTAGATATTGTTATATTTAGGATAATTATGAATTTTTACGGAAAGCGGGAGGAAATAAATTCATATCAAGAGAATGAGATAGGCATACAGACAGACAGTCAGAGAAAAAGAAATAGAAATAGAGAGAGAGAGAGATAGAATGATATAGATACGCAGAGGGAGATGAGAAATCAGTTACTATCCCGAGACTCACGACCGCATGAGCGGTTCCATGGTGTAACGGTTAGCACTCGAGACTCTGAATCTCGCGATCCGAGTTCAAATCTCGGTGGAACCTTATTTTTTCTTTTCATGTATTTCTATTTCATTTACAACTTTTGGAACTGTTGAATGAAGAAAAATCTGTATTCGTTCGTTAAAACTTAAGCGATTCGGCATTATTACATACATTGGACATCATTCACGACTGTTTCTCTCTCTATACTCAGGTCCCCTATTTAGAAAGAAGTAGATATTGTTATAATTAGGATAATTATGAATTTTTACGGAAAGCGGGAGGAAAGAAATTCATATCGAGAGAATGAGATAGGCATACATACAGACAGTCAGAGAAAAAGAAAGAGAAAGAGAGAGAGAGAGAGAGAGAGAATGATAGAGATACGCAAAGAGGGGGGTAAGAAATCAGTTACTATTCCGAGTCTCGTGACCGCATAAGCGGTTCCATGGTGTAACGGTTAGCACTCGAGACTCTGAATCTCGCGATCCGAGTTTAAATCTCGGTGGAACCTTAATTTTTCTTTTCATGTATTTCTATTTCATTTACAACTTTTGGAACTGTTGAATAAAGAAAAATATGTATTCGATCGGAAAACTTAAGCGATTCGGCATTTTTACATACATTGCACATTATTCACGACTCTCTATACTCAGCTCCCCTTTTTGGAAAGAAGTAGATATTGTTATATTTAGGATAATTATGAATTTTTACGGAAAGCGGGAGGAAAGAAATTCATATAAAGAGAATGAGATAAGCATACAGACAGACAGTCAGAGAAAAAGAAAGAGAAAGAGAGAGAGAGAGAGAATGATATAGATACGCAGAGGGGGATAAGAAATCAGTTAATATCCCGAGTCTCACGACCGCATGAGCGGTTCCATGGTGTAACGGTTAGCACTCGAGACTCTGAATCTCGCGATCCGAGTTCAAATCTCGGTGGAACCTTATTTTTTCTTTTCATGTATTTCTATTTCATTTACAACTTTTGGAACTGTTGAATAAAGAAAAATATGTATTCGATCGTTAAAACTTAAACGATCAAGCATTTTTACATACATTGCACATTATTCATGACTCTCTTTACTCAGCTCCCCTTTTTGGAAAGAAGTAGATATTGTTATATTTAGGATAATTATGAATTTTTGCGGAAAGCGGGAGGAAAGAAATTCATATCGAGAAAATGAAATAGGCATACTGACAGACAGTCAGAGAAAAAGAAAGAGAAAGAGAGAGAGAGAGAGGAGAATGATAGAGATACGCAGAGGGAGATAAGAAATCAGTTACTCTCCCGAGTCTCACGACCGCATGAGCGGTTCCATCGTGTAACGGTTAGCACTCGAGACTCTGAATCTCGCCATCCGAGTTCAAATCTCGGTGGAACCTTATTTTTTCTTTTCATGTATTTCTATTTCATTTACAACTTTTGGAACTGTTGAATAAAGAAAAATATGTATTCGATCGTTAAAACTTAAACGATCCAGCATTTTTACATACATTGCACATTATTCACGACTCTCTATACTCAGCTCCCCTTTTTGGAAAGGCAATAGATATTTGTTTGTTTGAGTTTATTTTCTTCCGCAAAAAATAATACATACATACTTGAAATAACATTTGGTAACATAATAAACATTTAAAGAATATACATTTGTCAGTTGGAGTAATTACCAAAATTACTTTTGATATACATATACAGAAGAAGGACTGCCACTGTAAGCATTGGCTTGAAAACGTGACAGCCCAACAAAAGAGCATAAATATATTTATTATGCAAAACGGAGAAAATGAAGTATAATAACCTTTTTAAAAGGCGTCGATGATATCGATGATGGTAAAAATAATGATGATGATGAAACTGAGGATTGGTGGGGATGAGGATGGTGGATGTTTAAATGATAGGTATTAGCAGAATAGTAATCACAGAAACATGGTTTATAGTATGAAACAAAGTGGTTAGAATTGTCAAAATTTCAAATGCTATACTCTGATAGTAAAATTTTCTTTACTTCTGTTTTAAAAGAATTAAGAGTTCTACAAGATCTGATATTATCAGGGAGTGTATTCCATAAGTCAGGACCATGATGCCTTATGGATTTATGTGCAATCAGTGACTTAGGATTGACTAAATGAAAATTTAATGAATTCCGAGTAGGATACGAATGAATAGTATTATTTAGTATAAAAAAATGTTGAAACGATTGAGGCAATAAATTATTAGAATATTTAAACATAAATATCAGATTTTGCATCGTATTTACATCAAAAACTTTAAGTGTTTTTAATTCATAAAACAATGGATTTGTATGAGCTAAATACTGCGAGCCAGTACAAATGCGTAGAGCTTTCTTTTGTAATAAAAATACGGGGTTAATTTTGGTCTTTCCGCAAGTGGCCCATACCAAATTACAATAAGTAATATATGGTAGTATTAAAGAATTGTAAAGCATGAAAAGAGTATTTTTAGGAATATAATATTGTATCTTATAAAGTATACCAATGTTCCTAGAAATACAAGTAGTTATATGCCGGATATGTTCACTCCAATTTAAATTTTCATCGATGAAAACACCTAAAAATTTTGTATATTTTTTACGTTCGAGAGAAATATTATCAACTTTTATATTATAGGGAAATTCATCTATCTGATTACTAAGTTTGAAATGTATAAAATTTGTTTTATTTATGTTAAGGAACAATTTATTACATTTAAACCAGGCAGATATTTTCAGTAATTCTAAATTAAGTATTCGAACTAATGTGTCTAAGTTTTCATGAGAGTGAAAAATATTAGTATCATCGGCAAAAAGGATAAATGATAAAAGGGATGTAGAGTTGGTTATATCATTAATGTATAAAATAAATAGAAGCGGACCTAATATCGACCCTTGAGGGACACCACATGTAATTGCAAGAGAGTCAGATTGAATTCCATTATATACTACATATTGTTCTCTATTAGATAAATAATCTTTAAACCATGAAAGTGCAATACCTCTAATCCCATAGTTTTGGAGCTTTTTAAACAGAATATCATGATTTAGAGTATCAAACGCTTTAGATAGATCCATAAAAACCCCTACTACATGTTTTTTGTTGGCCATTGAATTTGTTATTTTATCATATATTTGAACTAATGCTAAATCAGTTGAATAATTTTTCCGAAAGCCATATTGATTTAAATTTAATACATTATTAGTATTCAAAAAATTAAAAAGCCTAGTATAAATTAATTTGTCAAGTATTTTTGATATGCTAGGAAGAATTGAAATGGGTCGATAGTTGCTAATTTCATGAGGATCGTCTTTTTTAAAAATTGGATTTACCTTAGCAGTCTTTAAAGAGTTTGAAAATTCGCCCACAGATATTGATAAATTAAATATAAAAGTTAATGGGGATGCAATAACCTGTATAATTTGTTTCAGAAGTGATGTACTTATTCCATCATGACCACAAGCTTTACTAGAATTAAGACCAGTCGTTAAAGTTATTATTTCATTTTGATTTGTTGGGTTAAAGAACAAAGATGAAGATGTAGGTTTAGGAAGAAAATTAAGGAAACTTTCGTTTTGCCCATTGATTCTATTTGCTAAATTAGGACCTAGATTAACAAAATACGAATTAAATGCATTTGGTATCTCATTGTTATTAAAATTATTACCATCCATTTTAAAATTGTCCTTCGGTAGATATTGTTTTTTCTTTCCCATCAAATCATTTAAAATGTTCCAGGTTAATTTCATATTTGATTTTACTTTGTTTAATTTTTCTGCATAATGAAGTTTACGAGACATGCGAATAGTGGTTGTTAATTTGTTTCGGTATTTTTTATATTTATTTAAATTGTCATCTGTTCGATTATGTAAATAAATCTTGTACAATCTATTCCTTTCATGTATAGATCGTAAAATTGCTTTAGATATCCATGGCATTTTACCATGTTTATTATTTTAGTTTTAACAAAAGGAAAGTTTTTATTATAATAAAATTGCATTTTTTTATTAAAATTATCATATGCAACATTTACATTTGTTTGAGTATATACATCATACCATTGTTCATGGGCTAAGTCGATCTTGAATGATTCAATATTTTGAGTTGTTTCTTTTCTATACATTTTAGATTTAAACAAATGTCCAGCATTGGTGTTATCGTCACTAATAACAAAAATTGGAAGATGATCTGATATATCTGAGTATAATAAACCACTGGTAATATTTTTATCATAGATATTAGAAAATATATTATCAATCAAGGTTGCTGAATTATGACATATTCTTGTGGGTTTGTTTATATGAGGGTAACATGCATGAGAGTATATCAGTTGAGAAAAATTTTCACAGTTATTACTGTCATCTAATAAATTAATATTAAAATCTCCCATTAAATATAATTGCTTGTTTTCGCGTGAGAATGTTCGAAAGCAATTTTCCAAATCTTCATAAAATGAATCGATATTACTATTAGGGGGTCTATAAATTAGTCCAACAATAATATTCTTTCCTTGTAAATTTTGAATTTCTATAAAAGATACTTCAGTTTCTTTAAAGGAAATATCGGATCGAATTTTAAATTGCAGATTCGTATGTATATAAAATGCTACTCCCCCACCTCTCTTTTTGTCCCTATCCGTTCTAACCATATGATAGTTATTTAAATCAAATAAATTGGGTGAATTAGATTGAAGCCAGGTCTCTGTAATACCAATAACTGAAAAGGGGAAATTATCGAGTGTATAAAGAAGTGTTAAAAGAGAATCAAAATTTTTGTTTAAACTCCTAGAGTTAATATGAAGTAAACTAAATTTACCATTTGTATTTTTGAAATTTGAGTTGAATTCCGTAGTCGTATAGTAATTACTATCAGAGTTAACATTATGTATATCAAAATCTGATCGAGTTGAAACAAACATCATGTATATTTATATATACACCCAGTATAATGTAAACCTAGTATCAAAAGTTTCTGTGTGAGAAAATAATGAAATGAAATATGAAATAATAAAGCAAAAAATGATTGAATGGAACAAATAATGAACATATTGGGTGGAGATGATATGGATGGAGATGATACATGAAAAGGGTGGAAAATACTCATCAAAAGGTTATAATACATTCAGAGGTCATCAGAGAAGATCCCCAAGAAGAAGCCGGCAACACACCCACCTGCTTCCGAAATAATATTGTTATATTTAGGATAATTATGAATTTTTACGGAAAGCGGGAGGAAAGAAATTCATATCGAGAAAATGAAATAGGCATACCGACAGACAGTCAGAGAAAAAGAAAGAGAAAGAGAGAGAGAGAGAGAGAGAATGATAGAGATACGCAAAGAGGGGATAAGAAATCAGTTACTATCCCGAGTCTCACGACCGCATGAGCGGTTCCATGGTGTAACGGTTAGCACTCGAGACTCTGAATCTCGCGATCCGAGTTCAAATCTCGGTGGAACCTTATTTTTTCTTTTCATGTATTTCTATTTCATTTACAACTTTTGGAACTGTTGAATAAAGAAAAATATGTATTCGATCGTTAAAACTTAAACGATCCAGCATTTTTACATACATTGCACATTATTCACGACTCTCTATACTCAGCTTCCCTTTTTGGAAAGAAGTAGATATTGTTATATTTAGGATAATTATGAATTTTTACGGAAAGCGGGAGGAAAGAAATTCATATAAAGAGAATGAGATAGGCACACAGACAGACAGTCAGAGAAAAAGAAAGAGAAAGAGAGAGAGAGAGAGAGAATGATATAGATACGCAGAGGGGGATAAGAAATCAGTTAATATCCCGAGTCTCACGACCGCATGAGCGGTTCCATGGTGTAACGGTTAGCACTCGAGACTCTGAATCTCGCGATCCGAGTTCAAATCTCGGTGGAACCTTATTTTTTCTTTTCATGTATTTCTATTTCATTTACAACTTTTGGAACTGTTGAATAAAGAAAAATATGTATTCGATCGTTAAAACTTAAACGATTCAGCATTTTTACATACATTGCACATTATTCACGACTCTCTATACTCAGCTCCCCTTTTTGGAAAGAAGTAGATATTGTTATATTTAGGATAATTATGAATTTTTACGGAAAGCGGGAGGAAAGAAATTCATATAAAGAGAATGAGATAAGCATACAGACAGACAGTCAGAGAAAAAGAAAGAGAAAGAGAGAGAGAGAGAGAGAATGATATAGATACGCAGAGGGGGATAAGAAATCAGTTACTATCCCGAGTCTCACGACTGCATGAGCGGTTTCATGGTGTAACGGTTAGCACTCGAAGATCTGAATCTCGCGATCCGAGTTCAAATCTCGGTGGAACCTTATTTTTTCTTTTCATGTATTCTATTTCATTTACAACTTTTGGAACTGTTTAATAAAGAAAAATATGTATTCGATCGTTAAAACTTAAACGATTCAGCATTTTTACATACATTGCACATTATTCACGACTCTCTATACTCAGCTCCCCTTTTTGGAAAGAAGTAGATATTGTTATATTTAGGATAATTATGAATTTTTACGGAAAGCGGGAGGAAAGAAATTCATATAAAGAGAATGAGATAAGCATAAAGAGAATGAGATAAGCATACAGACAGACAGTCAGAGAAAAAGAAAGAGAAAGAGAGAGAGAGAGAGAGAGAGAATGATATAGATACGCAGAGGGGGATAAGAAATCAGTTACTATCCCGAGTCTCACGACTGCATGAGCGGTTTCATGGTGTAACGGTTAGCACTCGAGACTCTGAATCTCGCGATCCGAGTTCAAATCTCGGTGGAACCTTATTTTTTCTTTTCATGTATTCTATTTCATTTACAACTTTTGGAACTGTTTAATAAAGAAAAATATGTATTCGATCGTTAAAACTTAATCGATCCAGCATTTTTACATACATTGCACATTATTCACGACTCTCTATACTCAGCTCCCCTTTTTGGAAAGAAGTAGATATTGTTATATTTAGGATAATTATGAATTTTTACGGAAAGCGGGAGGAAAGAAATTCATATAAAGAGAATGAGATAAGCATACAGACAGACAGTCAGAGTAAAAGAAAGAGAAAGAGAGAGAGAGAGAATGATATAGATACGCAGAGGGGGATAAGAAATCAGTTACTATCCCGAGTCTCACGACTGCATGAGCGGTTCCATGGTGTAACGGTTAGCACTCGAGACTCTGAATCTCGCGATCCGAGTTCAAATCTCGGTGGAACCTTATTTTTTCTTTTCATGTATTTCTATTTCATTTACAACTTTTGGAACTGTTGAATAAAGAAAAATATGTATTCGATCGTTAAAACTTAACGATCCAGCATTTTTACATACATTGCACATTATTCACGACTCTCTATACTCAGCTCCCCTTTTTGGAAAGAAGTAGATATTGTTATATTTAGGATAATTATGAATTTTTACGGAAAGCGGGAGGAAAGAAATTCATATAAAGAGAATGAGATAAGCATACAGACAGACAGTCAGAGTAAAAGAAAGAGAAAGAGAGAGAGAGAGAATGATATAGATACGCAGAGGGGGATAAGAAATCAGTTACTATCCCGAGTCTCACGACTGCATGAGCGGTTCCATGGTGTAACGGTTAGCACTCGAGACTCTGAATCTCGCGATCCGAGTTCAAATCTCGGTGGAACCTTATTTTTTCTTTTCATGTATTTCTATTTCATTTACAACTTTTGGAACTGTTGAATAAAGAAAAATATGTATTCGATCGTTAAAACTTAATCGATCCAGCATTTTTACATACATTGCACATTATTCACGACTCTCTATACTCAGCTCCCCTTTTTGGAAAGAAGTAGATATTGTTATATTTAGGATAATTATGAATTTTTACGGAAAGCGGGAGGAAAGAAATTCATATAAAGAGAATGAGATAAGCATACAGACAGTCAGAGAAAAAGAAAGAGAAAGAGAGAGAGAGAGAGAGAGAATGATATAGATACGCAGAGGGGGATAAGAAATCAGTTACTATCCCGAGTCTCACGACTGCATGAGCGGTTCCATGGTGTAACGGTTAGCACTCGAGACTCTGAATCTCGCGATCCGAGTTCAAATCTCGGTGGAACCTTATTTTTTCTTTTCATGTATTTCTATTTCATTTACAACTTTTGGAACTGTTGAATAAAGAAAAATATGTATTCGATCGTTAAAACTTAAACGATTCAGCATTTTTACATACATTGCACATTATTCACGACTCTCTATACTCAGCTCCCCTTTTTGGAAAGAAGTAGATATTGTTATATTTAGGATAATTATGAATTTTTGCGGAAAGCGGGAGGAAATAAATTCATATCAAGAGAATGAGATAGGCATACAGACAGACAGTCAGAGAAAGAGAAAGAGAGAGAGAGAGAGAGAGAATGATATAGATACGCAGAGGGAGATAAGAAATCAGTTACTATCCCGAGTCTCACGACCGCATGAGCGGTTCCATGGTGTAACGGTTAGCACTCGAGACTCTGAATCTCGCGATCCGAGTTCAAATCTCGGTGGAACCTTATTTTTTCTTTTCATGTATTTCTATTTCATTTACAACTTTTGGAACTGTTGAATAAAGAAAAATATGTATTCGATCGTTAAAACTTAAACGATTCAGCATTTTTACATACATTGCACATTATTCACGACTCTCTATACTCAGCTCCCCTTTTTGGAAAGAAGTAGATATTGTTATATTTAGGATAATTATGAATTTTTACGGAAAGCGGGAGGAAAGAAATTCATATAAAGAGAATGAGATAGGCATACAGACAGACAGTCAGAGAAAAAGAAAGAGAAAGAGAGAGAGAGAGAGAGAGAGAATGATATAGATACGCAGAGGGGGATAAGAAATCAGTTACTATCCCGAGTCTCACGACTGCATGAGCGGTTTCCATGGTGTAACGGTTAGCACTCGAGACTCTGAATCTCGCGATCCGAGTTCAAATCTCGGTGGAACCTTATTTTTTCTTTTCATGTATTCTATTTCATTTACAACTTTTGGAACTGTTGAATAAAGAAAAATATGTATTCGATCGTTAAAACTTAATCGATCCAGCATTTTTACATACATTGCACATTATTCACGACTCTCTATACTCAGCTCCCCTTTTTGGAAAGAAGTAGATATTGTTATATTTAGGATAATTATGAATTTTTACGGAAAGCGGGAGGAAAGAAATTCATATAAAGAGAATGAGATAAGCATACAGACAGACAGTCAGAGAAAAAGAAAGAGAAAGAGAGAGAGAGAATGATATAGATACGCAGAGGGGGATAAGAAATCAGTTACTATCCCGAGTCTCACGACTGCATGAGCGGTTCCATGGTGTAACGGTTAGCACTCGAGACTCTGAATCTCGCGATCCGAGTTCAAATCTCGGTGGAACCTTATTTTTTCTTTTCATGTATTTCTATTTCATTTACAACTTTTGGAACTGTTGAATAAAGAAAAATATGTATTCGATCGTTAAAACTTAATCGATCCAGCATTTTTACATACATTGCACATTATTCACGACTCTCTATACTCAGCTCCCCTTTTTGGAAAGAAGTAGATATTGTTATATTTAGGATAATTATGAATTTTTACGGAAAGCGGGAGGAAAGAAATTCATATAAAGAGAATGAGATAAGCATACAGACAGACAGTCAGAGTAAAAGAAAGAGAAAGAGAGAGAGAGAGAATGATATAGATACGCAGAGGGGGATAAGAAATCAGTTACTATCCCGAGTCTCACGA
>CM046866.1:10298022-10323022 GCA_025617745.1 Heliocidaris erythrogramma | reverse complement strand
CTATACTCAGCTCCCCTTTTTGGAAAGAAGTAGATATTGTTATATTTAGGATAATTATGAATTTTTACGGAAAGCGGGAGGAAAGAAATTCATATAAAGAGAATGAGATAAGCATACAGACAGACAGTCAGAGAAAAAGAAAGAGAAAGAGAGAGAGAGAGAGAGAGAGAATGATATAGATACGCAGAGGGGGATAAGAAATCAGTTACTATCCCGAGTCTCACGACTGCATGAGCGGTTCCATGGTGTAACGGTTAGCACTCGAGACTCTGAATCTCGCGATCCGAGTTCAAATCTCGGTGGAACCTTATTTTTTCTTTTCATGTATTTCTATTTCATTTACAACTTTTGGAACTGTTGAATAAAGAAAAATATGTATTCGATCGTTAAAACTTAAACGATCCAGCATTTTTACATACATTGCACATTATTCACGACTCTCTATACTCAGCTCCCCTTTTTGGAAAGAAGTAGATATTGTTATATTTAGGATAATTATGAATTTTTACGGAAAGCGGGAGGAAAGAAATTCATATAAAGAGAATGAGATAAGCATACAGACAGACAGTCAGAGTAAAAGAAAGAGAAAGAGAGAGAGAGAGAATGATATAGATACGCAGAGGGGGATAAGAAATCAGTTACTATCCCGAGTCTCACGACTGCATGAGCGGTTCCATGGTGTAACGGTTAGCACTCGAGACTCTGAATCTCGCGATCCGAGTTCAAATCTCGGTGGAACCTTATTTTTTCTTTTCATGTATTTCTATTTCATTTACAACTTTTGGAACTGTTGAATAAAGAAAAATATGTATTCGATCGTTAAAACTTAATCGATCCAGCATTTTTACATACATTGCACATTATTCACGACTCTCTATACTCAGCTCCCCTTTTTGGAAAGAAGTAGATATTGTTATATTTAGGATAATTATGAATTTTTACGGAAAGCGGGAGGAAAGAAATTCATATAAAGAGAATGAGATAAGCATACAGACAGACAGTCAGAGAAAAAGAAAGAGAAAGAGAGAGAGAGAGAATGATATAGATACGCAGAGGGGGATAAGAAATCAGTTACTATCCCGAGTCTCACGACTGCATGAGCGGTTCCATGGTGTAACGGTTAGCACTCGAGACTCTGAATCTCGCGATCCGAGTTCAAATCTCGGTGGAACCTTATTTTTTCTTTTCATGTATTTCTATTTCATTTACAACTTTTGGAACTGTTGAATAAAGAAAAATATGTATTCGATCGTTAAAACTTAATCGATCCAGCATTTTTACATACATTGCACATTATTCACGACTCTCTATACTCAGCTCCCCTTTTTGGAAAGAAGTAGATATTGTTATATTTAGGATAATTATGAATTTTTACGGAAAGCGGGAGGAAAGAAATTCATATAAAGAGAATGAGATAAGCATACAGACAGACAGTCAGAGAAAAAGAAAGAGAAAGAGAGAGAGAGAGAGAGAGAATGATATAGATACGCAGAGGGGGATAAGAAATCAGTTACTATCCCGAGTCTCACGACTGCATGAGCGGTTCCATGGTGTAACGGTTAGCACTCGAGACTCTGAATCTCGCGATCCGAGTTCAAATCTCGGTGGAACCTTATTTTTTCTTTTCATGTATTTCTATTTCATTTACAACTTTTGGAACTGTTGAATAAAGAAAAATATGTATTCGATCGTTAAAACTTAAACGATCCAGCATTTTTACATACATTGCACATTATTCACGACTCTCTATACTCAGCTCCCCTTTTTGGAAAGAAGTAGATATTGTTATATTTAGGATAATTATGAATTTTTGCGGAAAGCGGGAGGAAAGAAATTCATATAAAGAGAATGAGATAGGCATACAGACAGACAGTCAGAGAAAGAGAAAGAGAGAGAGAGAGAGAGAGAATGATATAGATACGCAGAGGGGGATAAGAAATCAGTTACTATCCCGAGTCTCACGACCGCATGAGCGGTTCCATGGTGTAACGGTTAGCACTCGAGACTCTGAATCTCGCGATCCGAGTTCAAATCTCGGTGGAACCTTATTTTTTCTTTTCATGTATTTCTATTTCATTTACAACTTTTGGAACTGTTGAATAAAGAAAAATATGTATTCGATCGTTAAAACTTAAACGATTCAGCATTTTTACATACATTGCACATTATTCACGACTCTCTATACTCAGCTCCCCTTTTTGGAAAGAAGTAGATATTGTTATATTTAGGATAATTATGAATTTTTAAGGAAAGCGGGAGGAAATAAATTCATATCAAGAGAATGAGATAGGCATACAGACAGACAGTCAGAGAAAGAGAAAGAGAGAGAGAGAGAGAGAGAATGATATAGATACGCAGAGGGAGATAAGAAATCAGTTACTATCCCGAGTCTCACGACCGCATGAGCGGTTCCATGGTGTAACGGTTAGCACTCGAGACTCTGAATCTCGCGATCCGAGTTCAAATCTCGGTGGAACCTTATTTTTTCTTTTCATGTATTTCTATTTCATTTACAACTTTTGGAACTGTTGAATAACGAAAAATATGTATTCGATCGTTAAAACTTAAACGATTCAGCATTTTTACATACATTGCACATTATTCACGACTCTCTATACTCAGCTCCCCTTTTTGGAAAGAAGTAGATATTGTTATATTTAGGATAATTATGAATTTTTACGGAAAGCGGGACCAAAGAAATTCATATAAAGAGAATGAGATAAGCATACAGACAGACAGTCAGAGAAAAAGAAAGAGAAAGAGAGAGAGAGAGAGAGAGAATGATATAGATACGCAGAGGGGGATAAGAAATCAGTTACTATCCCGAGTCTCACGACTGCATGAGCGGTTCCATGGTGTAACGGTTAGCACTCGAGACTCTGAATCTCGCGATCCGAGTTCAAATCTCGGTGGAACCTTATTTTTTCTTTTCATGTATTTCTATTTCATTTACAACTTTTGGAACTGTTGAATAACGAAAAATATGTATTCGATCGTTAAAACTTAAACGATCCAGCATTTTTACATACATTGCACATTATTCACGACTCTCTATACTCAGCTCCCCTTTTTGGAAAGAAGTAGATATTGTTATATTTAGGATAATTATGAATTTTTACGGAAAGCGGGAGGAAAGAAATTCATATAAAGAGAATGAGATAGGCATACAGACAGACAGTCAGAGAAAAAGAAAGAGAAAGAGAGAGAGAGAGAGAATGATATAGATACGCAGAGGGGGATAAGAAATCAGTTACTATCCCGAGTATCACGACCGCATGAGCGGTTCCATGGTGTAACGGTTAGCACTCGAGACTCTGAATGTCGCGATCCGAGTTCAAATCTCGGTGGAACCTTATTTTTTCTTTTCATGTATTTCTATTTCATTTACAACTTTTGGAACTGTTGAATAAAGAAAAATATGTATTCGATCGTTAAAACTTAAACGATTCAGCATTTTTACATACATTGCACATTATTCACGACTCTCTATACTCAGCTCCCCTTTTTGGAAAGAAGTAGATATTGTTATATTTAGGATAATTATGAATTTTTAAGGAAAGCGGGATTAAAGAAATTCATATAAAGAGAATGAGATAAGCATACAGACAGACAGTCAGAGAAAAAGAAAGAGAAATAGAGAAAGAGAGAGAGAGAGAGAATGATATAGATACGCAGAGGGAGATAAGAAATCAGTTACTATCCCGAGTCTCACGACCGCATGAGCGGTTCCATGGTGTAACGGTTAGCACTCGAGACTCTGAATCTCGCGATCCGAGTTCAAATCTCGGTGGAACCTTATTTTTTCTTTTCATGTATTTCTATTTCATTTACAACTTTTGGAACTGTTGAATAAAGAAAAATATGTATTCGATCGTTAAAACTTAAACGATCCAGCATTTTTACATACATTGCACATTATTCATGACTCTCTTTACTCAGCTCCCCTTTTTGGAAAGAAGTAGATATTGTTATATTTAGGATAATTATGAATTTTTGCGGAAAGCGGGAGGAAAGAAATTCATATCGAGAAAATGAAATAGGCATACAGACAGACAGTCAGAGAAAAAGAAAGAGAAAGAGAGAGAGAGAGAGAGAGAGATGATAGAGATACGCAAAGAGGGGGATAAGAAATCAGTTACTATCCCGAGTCTCACGACCGCATGAGCGGTTCCATGGTGTAACGGTTAGCACTCGAGACTCTGAATCTCGCGATCCGAGTTCAAATCTCGGTGGAACCTTATTTTTTCTTTTCATGTATTTCTATTTCATTTACAACTTTTGGAACTGTTGAATACAGGAAAATACGTATTCGATTGTTAAAACTTAAGCGATTCGGCATTTTTACATACATTGGACATTATTCACGACTCTCTATACTCAGCTCCCCTTTTTGGAAAGAAGTAGATATTGTTATATTTAGGATAATTATGAATTTTTACGGAAAGCGGGATTAAAGAAATTCATATAAAGAGAATGAGATAAGCATACAGACAGACAGTCAGAGAAAAAGAAAGAGAAATAGAGAGAGAGAGAGAGAGAGAATGATATAGATACGCAGAGGGAGATAAGAAATCAGTTACTATCCCGAGTCTCACGACCGCATGAGCGGTTCCATGGTGTAACGGTTAGCACTCGAGACTCTGAATCTCGCGATCCGAGTTCAAATCTCGGTGGAACCTTATTTTTTCTTTTCATGTATTTCTATTTCATTTACAACTTTTGGAACTGTTGAATAAAGAAAAATATGTATTCGATCGTTAAAACTTAAACGATCCAGCATTTTTACATACATTGCACATTATTCATGACTCTCTTTACTCAGCTCCCCTTTTTGGAAAGAAGTAGATATTGTTATATTTAGGATAATTATGAATTTTTGCGGAAAGCGGGAGGAAAGAAATTCATATCGAGAAAATGAAATAGGCATACAGACAGACAGTCAGAGAAAAAGAAAGAGAAAGAGAGAGAGAGAGAGAGAGAGAGAATGATAGAGATACGCAAAGAGGGGGATAAGAAATCAGTTACTATCCCGAGTCTCACGACCGCATAAGCGGTTCCATGGTGTAACGGTTAGCACTCGAGACTCTGAATCTCGCGATCCGAGTTCAAATCTCGGTGGAACCTTATTTTTTCTTTTCATGTATTTCTATTTCATTTACAACTTTTGGAACTGTTGAATAAAGAAAATATGTATTCGATCGTTAAAACTTAATCGATCCAGCATTTTTACATACATTGCACATTATTCACGACTCTCTATACTCAGCTCCCCTTTATGGAAAGAAGTAGATATTGTTATATTTAGGATAATTATGAATTTTTACGGAAAGCGGGAGGAAAGAAATTCATATAAAGAGAATGAGATAGGCATACAGACAGACAGTCAGAGAAAAAGAAAGAGAAAGAGAGAAAGAGAGCGAGAGAGAGAGAGAATGATATAGATACGCAGAGGGGGATAAGAAATCAGTTACTATCCCGAGTCTCACGACTGCATGAGCGGTTCTATGGTGTAACGGTTAGCACTCGAGACTCTGAATCTCGCGATCCGAGTTCAAATCTCGGTGGAACCTTATTTTTTCTTTTCATGTATTTCTATTTCATTTACAACTTTTGGAACTGTTGAATAAAGAAAAATAAGTATTCGATCATTAAAACTTAAACGATCCAGCATTTTTACATACATTGCACATTATTCATGACTCTCTTTACTCAGCTCCCCTTTTTGGAAAGAAGTAGATATTGTTATATTTAGGATAATTATGAATTTTTGCGAAAAACACCCCTGTGATATCTTCAACTGAAAATAGTTTCAACTAAAAGGTGCCATGAATGATTTTACTTCCAAGTCGTACCAATACACTTTTGGCCTTTCCTTCAGAGTGATAGGAGAAGGACGACAAGTATAGAATCACGATCTTTGATGTTTGAAATCGTTCTTCATGCGCTTAAAGACATTCGTTTAAGGAAAATGTGAACTACCACAATGTGTAGTACAACCATCTGCACCAACCAGTGACATTTTGATATTAGCAACCGTGAAAATGTGAGTTTTAATGAGTATTTATTTGTCGCCGATATTTCAATCATATCACGTAGAGTAAAGCTGATAGTCCCATGCAGTCAATTTTGTGAAAGTCTCTCCATGGTCAGTGACATTTGGTTTTAACTTGCCTATTGATACTTGCTGAGGCGTGAATGGGACTACTCTATTGTTAATTGGTGATCCCATTGTCTAGCTGTATTGTATTGGAGAGATCGAGTGTATTCACCAAGCTTCTTACCAGCTGAGCCTGAGTTCCATTGGAAGTGTACTGTAACTGAATATTTGCACAACCTACACAGGCTTGAAGTTGTAACATGGCTGACAACCTATCAGAAGGGCCTAAAACCAGGGGAAAAGAAAAGGAGAAGGGAAAGGAGAAGGAGAGAGAAAAGGAAAAGGCAGCCTTGCTTTCTACAATATTACACGACCTTCTCAAAGATGAGCGTTTTCTGGATTTAGTCAATATCCACACTGAGAAATGTCTCGCCGATCTGAAAGATACCATCGAAAAGCAGGAAGCCCGGATCCTTGATCTCGAAGCAGCAGCTGACAAAAAATCAAAAGAAATTGAAAAAGATCATCGTCAGTTGGAATCGCAAAATGAGCAAATCAAGTCATTGCGATACAAGATCGATCAACAAGAGCAGTACTCGCGGAGGAACTGCCTCCTTTTTTTTGGTTTCGAGGAAAGCCCAGAGGAGGATACCGACGAGATCATCTTGCGCCTATCCAATGATAACCTCGGAGTACCGCTGACAAAGGATGATCTTGAGCGTACACATCGTAACGGCTCAAAAGAAAAGCATCGCGAAAAAAATCGACCTCGGCCAATCATAGCTAAATTCACGTCTTACAGGAATCGTCAGCAAGTCATCTCAAAACGCAGGAAACTTAAAGGAAAATTTAAATCCATCCAGGAAGACTTAATCCAAGCTAATCAAGAGCTACTAAAACATGCAAGATCGTCAGAGAAAGTTAAAGCAGCATGGTCGCGAGATGGACGCATCCTTGTCGCCGACAAAGGGGACAGGAAACACCTGATTACTTGCGTAGAAGATCTGCAAAAACTGTAAATACTGGTTGGTTCAATTCATGATAGTCTCTGAAATAACTCCAACTTTTAGACATTCTTGATATCCATTTTTTATCACTTCATTTTTTTTTTTTTTATTATTTGTTTGTTTTTGTATTAAACTTGTATACTTACTTTTTATGTGTATAACTTTTAAATGATATTAATATGTTCAATCTACTCTCTTTCAATTTACTTCTGATATTCTTCAACTCTCAATTGGGATGGATACAAAATGAGCACCACACCATCTATGATGTGTAGTGAGTTAGATATTTGTATGGAATGTCCTTCATGCTTGAACTCTGCATTGCCTTTTTATCACTTAAATAATGATGAATTCATTGATACCCTTTCATTGTCTGAACCAACCCTAAAAATAGATGTTAATGATTTAAAAAGTACCTTTAAACGACAAATTGAAAATAACATAAGTAACATCATTGATTATGACCTACAAGGAGAAATTAATGAATGCAAATATTATATTGAAACTGAATTCATACACTTACCTAAATCAAATAATAATTTTAGTCTGTTACATTTTAATGCACGCAGCCTAAATAAGAACTTTTGTGAAATAGTTGATTTTATTTCGTCATTATCCTTTTCATTTTCTGTATATGGTTTCTCTGAAACGTGGATTCATTCCCAAACACCGATGCTTTTTGATTTAGAAGGATATTCGTTTATACATTCCGACCGTATTGATGGTAGAGGAGGAGGAGTAGCATTATTGGTTTCAAATACACTTGATTTTAAAATTAGAAAAAATATAAATTTCGAACTTGATGGCATTGAATTTATTTTTATTGAAATAATTGTTCAATCAGGAAAAAACATTATTGTTGGAATTATTTATAGACAACCAAAGAGCAGAATTGATAGTTTCATATGTGAATTTGACAAGTGTTTACAGGAGCTTAATAAAGAAAATAAACTGATGTATATTATGGGTGATTTTAATATTGATATTTTGAAATGTACAAATAAATATAGTGCTGATTTTTTGCAGGTATTATATTCCTCACAACTCTTGCCATTAATTGATAAGCCTACTCGTCTTTCTGCTCGAACTGGAACATTGATTGACAATATTTTTACAAATAATATTAATTCATTTATTACTTCTGGAATTTTTTATTGCGATATCACGGACCACTTACCAATTTTTCAAATAACAAATTACAATCTATTTAATAGGCCTGTGCAGAATGTAAAAAAGCGGCTGATCAATGATAACACTGTAAATAACTTGAAATTAGATTTGATGAAAGAGGATTGGACAAGTGTTATTAGATGTAACGATGTAGAAATTGCTTACAAGAAATTTAAAACCAAATTTGCCTTTTATTACGAAAAAAACTTAACGTTAGTTACAAAGAAAAGTAAGAAGAAATGTAAAAAGCCTTGGCTAAATTTCGAATTATTAAAAATGATTGAAGATAAAAATAAGCTATATAGAAGATATTGCAAAGTGAGGTCAAATATAAATAAGGTTAAATTTCATGAAGCTCGCAATAAGGTAAATAAGCTAAGAAAGAAAGCGCGCCGAAGTTATTTTGCTCATAGATTCAAGAGGACAAAAGGGGATATAAAGCAAACTTGGTCAGTGATTAACGAAATGTTTGGTAAATCAAATAAATCTTCACCGTCATATTTTAAGATTAATGATCAAGATATTTATGATCCCCATATTATTGCAAACTGTTTCAATGATTTTTTTATTAACATCGGTCCTAACATGTGCAATAATATTCCCAGAAGTAATGAAAATGATTTTGGCAAATTCTTGCCTCAGTTGATTGGTGCCTCATTGTTTTTAACTCCTGTAAATGAATCAGAAATTTTAAAAATCGTGCAATCACTTAAGAGTACTAGTAGCTGTGGTATTGACAATCTTAATCCATGTGTTTTAAAGAAGGTATCCAGTTATATTTCAAAACCTCTTATTCATATTTTTAATTTATCTTTATCTACTGGAAGAGTTCCATCAGACATGAAAATTGCCAAAGTTACCCCAATATATAAAAAGGAAGATATGCATGTTATTGGAAATTATAGGCCAATATCAGTGTTACCATTTTTCTCAAAAATTCTAGAAAAAATAGTTTATGATCGTTTAGAAATATTTTTAACTAAACATGCAATATTGAATTCTTGCCAGTATGGTTTTACAAAGAATGTATCTACTGAAATGGCCCTTGTTGATTTACATAATTACTTGATATCTTCATTGAATAATAAATTGCACACCGTAGGATTGTTTTTAGATTTGAGTAAGGCATTTGACTCGATTAATCACGTAATTATGTTAGAAAAATTAAAGGTATATGGTATTAGAGGCACAGTATTATTATGGTTTGAAAATTATTTAAAAAATCGAACTCAAATAACTTTTTATAATGATGTCTTATCAGATGCAATGAGAGTCAAGTGTGGCGTACCTCAGGGTTCAATCCTTGGCCCTTTGCTGTTTTTATTGTACATAAACGATTTGATTAATTGCTCTGATAAACTGAAATTCATTCTTTTTGCTGATGACACCAATATCCTTTACAGTCATGTAAATTTTAATGATTTGTGTCAAATTATGAATGAGGAATTGCGCTA
The DNA here is from genome assembly GCA_025617745.1 of Heliocidaris erythrogramma. Classification (NCBI taxonomy): domain Eukaryota; kingdom Metazoa; phylum Echinodermata; class Echinoidea; order Camarodonta; family Echinometridae; genus Heliocidaris; species Heliocidaris erythrogramma. Next base: position 10,313,294 of record CM046866.1, on the reverse strand, counting down.
TGTTTCACAGTGGTTTAATTGTAATAAGTTGTCCCTTAACACTTCAAAGTCTAGTTTTATATACTTTCATTATAAGCAACGATCAATTACAGATAACTTATTAAGCAATCTAAATATAAGAATGAATAATGTAATCATAAAACGTGTGCAATCGACAAATTTTTTAGGAGTTATTGTAGATCAACATTTATCATGGAATGAACATATACTAGCAATATCAAACAAAATATCAAGGAATATTGGTGTCATCAGCAAACTGCGCCACTTCCTGCCAGAACATATTTTGATTTTACTGTACAATTCCATGATTTTACCTTATTTAATGTATTGCAATGTTGTCTGGGCAAACACATATCCTTCTAGGCTCCATCGATTGTTGAAATTGCAAAAAAAGATTGTAAGAATATGTTCAATGTCTGGCTATACTGCTCCTTCACAGCCACTTTTTAAAAAATGTAAATTTCTCACTATCTATCAGTTGAATCAATATTGTATTGCATTAATGGTTTTTAAACATAAACACAACAAATTGCCATATAATCTTGCCTCAATGATTAAATGTAAAACAGTAATGTACGATTATAACATTAGAAATCCTGAAAATTATTATATTGAAGAATGTAAAAACACAGCATCTTCTTTTTCTTTTAAATACAAAGGACCTTTTATTTGGAACTCTCTTCCTCATTATATAAAAAATGTTTCATTTTTAAATTCTTTTAAATCAAAGCTTAAGGAATTCTTATTCACTTACTCCGCTGCATAATTAATTCATTCCACCACTTTTATAATCATGTTTTTATAATCTTTATCAGTACAAACTTAGGTATTTTATTAGGGACTGCCTCGACAGAACCTTTATTTGGTTCTTTTGCAGTTTCCCATTTCATGTCCATTACTTTATGTGCTGTAAATATCAATTGTATGGTTCTTATTCTTGTCTTTTAAATTCTACTTTTCTTTCCTCTCTCATTTTTGTTTGTTCAAAACCTCTATATATCATCATATGTTTGATGTGTTTTTTATGTACTTTTTAAATGGACTTGAATAAATAAATTGAATTGAATTGAATTGAATTGAATTGAATTGAATTGAATTGAATTGAATTGAATTGAATTGGGGTACTGGATATCTAAAGCGGGAGGAAAGAAATTCATATCGAGAAAATGAAATAGGCATACAGACAGACAGTCAGAGAAAAAGAAAGAGAAAGAGAGAGAGAGAGAGAGAGAGAGAGAGAATGATAGAGTTACGCAGAGGGGGATAAGAAATCAGTTACTATCCCGAGTCTCACAACCGCATGAGCGGTTCCATGGTGTAACGGTTAGCACTCGAGACTCTGAATCTCGCGATCCGAGTTCAAATCTCGGTGGAACCTTATTTTTTCTTTTCATGTATTTCTATTTCATTTACAACTTTTGGAACTGTTGAATAAAGAAAAATATGTATTCGATCGTTAAAACTTAAACGATCCAGCATTTTTACATACATTGCACATTATTCACGACTCTCTATACTCAGCTCCCCTTTTTGGAAAGAAGTAGATATTGTTATATTTAGGATAATTATGAATTTTTACGGAAAGCGGGAGGAAAGAAATTCATATCAAGAGAATGAGATAGGCATACAGACAGACAGTCAGAGAAAAAGAAAGAGAAAGAGAGAGACAGAGCGAGAGAGAGAATGATAGAGATACGCAGAGGGGGATAAGAAATCAGTTAATATCCCGAGTCTCACGACCGCATGAGCGGTTCCATGGTGTAACGGTTAGCACTCGAGACTCTGAATCTCGCGATCCGAGTTCAAATCTTGGTGGAACCTTATTTTTTTTTTCATGTATTTCTATTTCATTTACAACTTTTGGAACTGTTGAATAAAGAAAAATATGTATTCGATCGTTAAAACTTAAACGATTCAGCATTTTTACATACATTGCACATTATTCACGACTCTCTATACTCAGCTCCCCTTTTTGGAAAGAAGTAGATATTGTTATATTTAGGATAATTATGAATTTTTACGGAAAGCGGGACTAAAGAAATTCATATAAAGAGAATGAGATAAGCATACAGACAGACAGTCAGAGAAAAAGAAAGACAAATAGAGAGAGAGAGAGAGAGAATTATATAGATACGCAGAGGGAGATAAGAAATCAGTTACTATCCCGAATCTCACGACCGCATGAGCGGTTCCATGGTGTAACGGTTAGCACTCGAGACTCTGAATCTCGCGATCCGAGTTCAAATCTCGGTGGAACCTTATTTTTTCTTTTCATGTATTTCTATTTCATTTACAACTTTTGGAACTGTTGAATAAAGAAAAATATGTATTCGATCGTTAAAACTTAAACGATCCAGCATTTTTACATACATTGCACATTATTCACGACTCTCTTTACTCAGCTCCCCTTTTTGGAAAGAAGTAGATATTGTTATATTTAGGATAATTATGAATTTTTACGGAAAGCGGGAGGAAAGAAATTCATATCGAGAAAATGAAATAGGCATACAGACAGACAGTCAGAGAAAAAGAAAGAGAAAGAGAGAGAGAGAGAAAGAGAGAGAGAATGATAGAGATACGCAGATGGGGATAAGAAATCAGTTACTATCCCGAGTCTCACGTCTGCACGAGCGGTTCCATGGTGTAACGGTTAGCACTCGAGACTCTGAATCTCGCGATCCGAGTTCAAATCTCGGTGGAACCTTATTTTTTCTTTTCATGTATTTCTATTTCATTTACAACTTTTGGAACTGTTGAATAAAGAAAAATATGTATTCGATCGTTAAAACTTAATCGATCCAGCATTTTTACATACATTGCACATTATTCACGACTCTCTATACTCAGCTCCCCTTTTTGGAAAGAAGTAGATATTGTTATATTAAGGATAATTATGAATTTTTACGGAAAGCGGGAGGAAAGAAATTCATATAAAGAGAATGAGATAGGCATACAGACAGACAGTCAGAGAAAAAGAAAGAGAAAGAGAGAGAGAGAGAATGATATAGATACGCAGAGGGGGATAAGAAATCAGTTACTATCCCGAGTCTCACGACTGCATGAGCGGTTCCATGGTGTAACGGTTAGCACTCGAGACTCTGAATCTCGCGATCCGAGTTCAAATCTCGGTGGAACCTTATTTTTTCTTTTCATGTATTTCTATTTCATTTACAACTTTTGGAACTGTTGAATAAAGAAAAATATGTATTCGATCGTTAAAACTTAAACGATCCAGCATTTTTACATACATTGCACATTATTCACGACTCTCTTTACTCAGCTCCCCTTTTTGGAAAGAAGTAGATATTGTTATATTTAGGATAATTATGAATTTTTACGGAAAGCGGGACTAAAGAAATTCATATAAAGAGAATGAGATAAGCATACAGACAGACAGTCAGAGAAAAAGAAAGAGAAAGAGAGAGAGAGAGAGAGAATGATATAGATACGCAGAGGGGGATAAGAAATCAGTTACTATCCCGAGTCTCACGACTGCATGAGCGGTTCCATGGTGTAACGGTTAGCACTCGAGACTCTGAATCTCGCGATCCGAGTTCAAATCTCGGTGGAACCTTATTTTTTCTTTTCATGTATTTCTATTTCATTTACAACTTTTGGAACTGTTGAATAAAGAAAAATATGTATTCGATCGTTAAAACTTAAACGATCCAGCATTTTTACATACATTGCACATTATTCACGACTCTCTATACTCAGCTCCCCTTTTTGGAAAGAAGTAGATATTGTTATATTTAGGATAATTATGAATTTTTACGGAAAGCGGGAGGAAATAAATTCATATAAAGAGAATGAGATAGGCATACAGACAGTCAGAGAAAAAGAAAGAGAAAGAGAGAGAGAGAGAGAATGATATAGATACGCAGAGGGGGATAAGAAATCAGTTACTATCCCGAGTCTCACGACCGCATGAGCGGTTCCATGGTGTAACGGTTAGCACTCGAGACTCTGAATCTCGCGATCCGAGTTCAAATCTCGGTGGAACCTTATTTTTTCTTTTCATGTATTTCTATTTCATTTACAACTTTTGGAACTGTTGAATAAAGAAAAATATGTATTCGATCGTTAAAACTTAAACGATCCAGCATTTTTACATACATTGCACATTATTCACGACTCTCTATACTCAGCTCCCCTTTTTGGAAAGAAGTAGATATTGTTATATTTAGGATAATTATGAATTTTTACGGAAAGCGGGAGGAAAGAAATTCATATAAAGAGAATGAGATAAGCATACAGACAGACAGTCAGAGAAAAAGAAAGAGAAAGAGAGAGAGAGAGAGAGAATGATATAGATACGCAGAGGGGGATAAGAAATCAGTTACTATCCCGAGTCTCACGACTGCATGAGCGGTTCCATGGTGTAACGGTTAGCACTCGAGACTCTGAATCTCGCGATCCGAGTTCAAATCTCGGTGGAACCTTATTTTTTCTTTTCATGTATTTCTATTTCATTTACAACTTTTGGAACTGTTGAATAAAGAAAAATATGTATTCGATCGTTAAAACTTAAACGATCCAGCATTTTTACATACATTGCACATTATTCACGACTCTCTATACTCAGCTCCCCTTTTTGGAAAGAAGTAGATATTGTTATATTTAGGATAATTATGAATTTTTACGGAAAGCGGGAGGAAAGAAATTCATATAAAGAGAATGAGATAGGCATACAGACAGACAGTCAGAGAAAAAGAAAGAGAAATAGAGAGAGAGAGAGAGAGAATGATATAGATACGCAGAGGGAGATAAGAAATCAGTTACTATCCCGAGTCTCACGACCGCATGAGCGGTTCCATGGTGTAACGGTTAGCACTCGAGACTCTGAATCTCGCGATCCGAGTTCAAATCTCGGTGGAACCTTATTTTTTCTTTTCATGTATTTCTATTTCATTTACAACTTTTGGAACTGTTGAATAAAGAAAAATATGTATTCGATCGTTAAAACTTAAACGATCCAGCATTTTTACATACATTGCACATTATTCACGACTCTCTATACTCAGCTCCCCTTTTTGGAAAGAAGTAGATATTGTTATATTTAGGATAATTATGAATTTTTACGGAAAGCGGAGGAAAGAAATTCATATAAAGAGAATGAGATAAGCATACAGACAGACAGTCAGAGAAAAAGAAAGAGAAAGAGAGAGAGAGAGAATGATATAGATACGCAGAGGGGGATAAGAAATCAGTTACTATCCCGAGTCTCACGACCGCATGAGCGGTTCCATGGTGTAACGGTTAGCACTCGAGACTCTGAATCTCGCGATCCGAGTTCAAATCTCGGTGGAACCTTATTTTTCTTTTCATGTATTTCTATTTCATTTACAACTTTTGGAACTGTTGAATAAAGAAAAATATGTATTCGATCGTTAAAACTTAAACGATCCAGCATTTTTACATACATTGCACATTATTCACGACTCTCTATACTCAGCTCCCCTTTTTGGAAAGAAGTAGATATTGTTATATTTAGGATAATTATGAATTTTTACGGAAAGCGGGAGGAAAGAAATTCATATAAAGAGAATGAGATAAGCATACAGACAGACAGTCAGAGAAAAAGAAAGAGAAAGAGAGAAGAGAGAGAGAGAGAGAGAATGATATAGATACGCAGAGGGGGATAAGAAATCAGTTACTATCCCGAGTCTCACGACTGCATGAGCGGTTCCATGGTGTAACGGTTAGCACTCGAGACTCTGAATCTCGCGATCCGAGTTCAAATCTCGGTGGAACCTTATTTTTTCTTTTCATGTATTTCTATTTCATTTACAACTTTTGGAACTGTTGAATAAAGAAAAATATGTATTCGATCGTTAAAACTTAATCGATCCAGCATTTTTACATACATTGCACATTATTCACGACTCTCTATACTCAGCTCCCCTTTTTGGAAAGAAGTAGATATTGTTATATTTAGGATAATTATGAATTTTTACGGAAAGCGGGAGGAAAGAAATTCATATAAAGAGAATGAGATAAGCATACAGACAGACAGTCAGAGAAAAAGAAAGAGAAAGAGAGAGAGAGAGAGAATGATATAGATACGCAGAGGGGGATAAGAAATCAGTTACTATCCCGAGTCTCACGACCGCATGAGCGGTTCCATGGTGTAACGGTTAGCACTCGAGACTCTGAATCTCGCGATCCGAGTTCAAATCTCGGTGGAACCTTATTTTTTCTTTTCATGTATTTCTATTTCATTTACAACTTTTGGAACTGTTGAATAAAGAAAAATATGTATTCGATCGTTAAAACTTAAACGATCCAGCATTTTTACATACATTGCACATTATTCACGACTCTCTATACTCAGCTCCCCTTTTTGGAAAGAAGTAGATATTGTTATATTTAGGATAATTATGAATTTTTACGGAAAGCGGGAGGAAAGAAATTCATATCGAGAAATGAGATAGGCATACAGACAGACAGTCAGAGAAAAAGAAAGAGAAAGAGAGAGAGAGAGAGAGAGAGAGAGAGAGAATGATAGAGATACGCAGAGGGGGATAAGAAATCAGTTACTATCCCGAGTCTCACGACCGCATGAGCGGTTCCATGGTGTAACGGTTAGCACTCGAGACTCTGAATCTCGCGATCCGAGTTCAAATCTCGGTGGAACCTTATTTTTTCTTTTCATGTATTTCTATTTCATTTACAACTTTTGGAACTGTTGAATAAAGAAAAATATGTATTCGATCGTTAAAACTTAAACGATCCAGCATTTTTACATACATTGCACATTATTCACGACTCTCTATACTCAGCTCCCCTTTTTGGAAAGAAGTAGATATTGTTATATTTAGGATAATTATGAATTTTTACGGAAAGCGGGAGGAAAGAAATTCATATAAAGAGAATGAGATAGGCATACAGACAGACAGTCAGAGAAAAAGAAAGAGAAATAGAGAGAGAGAGAGAGAGAGAATGATATAGATACGCAGAGGGGGATAAGAAATCAGTTACTATCCCGAGTCTCACGACCGCATGAGCGGTTCCATGGTGTAACGGTTAGCACTCGAGACTCTGAATCTCGCGATCCGAGTTCAAATCTCGGTGGAACCTTATTTTTTCTTTTCATGTATTTCTATTTCATTTACAACTTTTGGAACTGTTGAATAAAGAAAAATATGTATTCGATCGTTAAAACTTAAACGATTCAGCATTTTTACATACATTGCACATTATTCACGACTCTCTATACTCAGCTCCCCTTTTTGGAAAGAAGTAGATATTGTTATATTTAGGATAATTATGAATTTTTACGGAAAGCGGGAGGAAAGAAATTCATATAAAGAGAATGAATAGGCATACAGACAGACAGTCAGAGAAAAAGAAAGAGAAAGAGAGAGAGAGAGAGAGAGAGAGAGAATGATAGAGATACGCAGAGGGGATAAGAAATCAGTTACTATCCCGAGTCTCACGACTGCATGAGCGGTTCCATGGTGTAACGGTTAGCACTCGAGACTCTGAATCTCGCGATCCGAGTTCAAATCTCGGTGGAACCTTATTTTTTCTTTTCATGTATTTCTATTTCATTTACAACTTTTGGAACTGTTGAATAAAGAAAAATATGTATTCGATCGTTAAAACTTAATCGATCCAGCATTTTTACATACATTGCACATTATTCACGACTCTCTATACTCAGCTCCCCTTTTTGGAAAGAAGTAGATATTGTTATATTTAGGATAATTATGAATTTTTACGGAAAGCGGGAGGAAAGAAATTCATATAAAGAGAATGAGATAGGCATACAGACAGACAGTCAGAGAAAAAGAAAGAGAAAGAGAGAGAGAGAGAATGATATAGATACGCAGAGGGGGATAAGAAATCAGTTACTATCCCGAGTCTCACGACTGCATGAGCGGTTCCATGGTGTAACGGTTAGCACTCGAGACTCTGAATCTCGCGATCCGAGTTCAAATCTCGGTGGAACCTTATTTTTTCTTTTCATGTATTTCTATTTCATTTACAACTTTTGGAACTGTTGAATAAAGAAAAATATGTATTCGATCGTTAAAACTTAAACGATCCAGCATTTTTACATACATTGCACATTATTCACGACTCTCTATACTCAGCTCCCCTTTTTGGAAAGAAGTAGATATTGTTATATTTAGGATAATTATGAATTTTTACGGAAAGCGGGAGGAAAGAAATTCATATAAAGAGAATGAGATAAGCATACAGACAGACAGTCAGAGAAAAAGAAAGAGAAAGAGAGAGAGAGAGAGAGAATGATATAGATACGCAGAGGGGGATAAGAAATCAGTTACTATCCCGAGTCTCACGACTGCATGAGCGGTTCCATGGTGTAACGGTTAGCACTCGAGACTCTGAATCTCGCGATCCGAGTTCAAATCTCGGTGGAACCTTATTTTTTCTTTTCATGTATTTCTATTTCATTTACAACTTTTGGAACTGTTGAATAAAGAAAAATATGTATTCGATCGTTAAAACTTAAACGATCCAGCATTTTTACATACATTGCACATTATTCACGACTCTCTATACTCAGCTCCCCTTTTTGGAAAGAAGTAGATATTGTTATATTTAGGATAATTATGAATTTTTACGGAAAGCGGGAGGAAAGAAATTCATATAAAGAGAATGAGATAAGCATACAGACAGACAGTCAGAGAAAAAGAAAGAGAAAGAGAGAGAGAGAGAATGATATAGATACGCAGAGGGGGATAAGAAATCAGTTACTATCCCGAGTCTCACGACCGCATGAGCGGTTCCATGGTGTAACGGTTAGCACTCGAGACTCTGAATCTCGCGATCCGAGTTCAAATCTCGGTGGAACCTTATTTTTCTTTTCATGTATTTCTATTTCATTTACAACTTTTGGAACTGTTGAATAAAGAAAAATATGTATTCGATCGTTAAAACTTAAACGATCCAGCATTTTTACATACATTGCACATTATTCACGACTCTCTATACTCAGCTCCCCTTTTTGGAAAGAAGTAGATATTGTTATATTTAGGATAATTATGAATTTTTACGGAAAGCGGGAGGAAAGAAATTCATATAAAGAGAATGAGATAAGCATACAGACAGACAGTCAGAGAAAAAGAAAGAGAAAGAGAGAGAGAGAGAATGATATAGATACGCAGAGGGGGATAAGAAATCAGTTACTATCCCGAGTCTCACGACTGCATGAGCGGTTCCATGGTGTAACGGTTAGCACTCGAGACTCTGAATCTCGCGATCCGAGTTCAAATCTCGGTGGAACCTTATTTTTTCTTTTCATGTATTTCTATTTCATTTACAACTTTTGGAACTGTTGAATAAAGAAAAATATGTATTCGATCGTTAAAACTTAAACGATCCAGCATTTTTACATACATTGCACATTATTCACGACTCTCTATACTCAGCTCCCCTTTTTGGAAAGAAGTAGATATTGTTATATTTAGGATAATTATGAATTTTTGCGGAAAGCGGGAGGAAAGAAATTCATATAAAGAGAATGAGATCTCGGTGGAACCTTATTTTTCTTTTCATGTATTTCTATTTCATTCACAACTTTTGGAACTGTTGAATACAGGAAAATACGTATTCGTTTGTTAAAACTTAAGCGATTCGGCATTTTTACATACATTGGACATTATTCACGACTCTCTATACTCAGCTCCCCTTTTTGGAAAGAAGTAGATATTGTTATATTTAGGAGAATGAGAGAGGCATACAGACAGACAGTCAGAGAAAAAGAAAGAGAAAGAGAGAGAGAGAGAGAATGATATAGATACGCAGAGGGGGATAAGAAATCAGTTACTATCCCGAGTCTCACGACTGCATGAGCGGTTCCATGGTGTAACGGTTAGCACTCGAGACTCTGAATCTCGCGATCCGAGTTCAAATCTCGGTGGAACCTTATTTTATCTTTTCATGTATTTCTATTTCATTTACAACTTTTGGAACTGTTGAATAAAGAAAAATCTGTATTCGATCGTTAAAACTTAAACGATCCAGCATTTTTACATACATTGCACATTATTCACGACTCTCTATACTCAGCTCCCCTTTTTGGAAAGAAGTAGATATTGTTATATTTAGGATAATTATGAATTTTTACGGAAAGCGGGAGGAAAGAAATTCATATAAAGAGAATGAGATAGGCATACAGACAGACAGTCAGAGAAAAAGAAAGAGAAAGAGAGAGAGAGAGAATGATAGAGATACGCAGAGGGGGATAAGAAATCAGTTACTATCCCGAGTCTCACGACCGCATGAGCGGTTCCATGGTGTAACGGTTAGCACTCGAGACTCTGAATCTCGCGATCCGAGTTCAAATCTCGGTGGAACCTTATTTTTTCTTTTCATGTATTTCTATTTCATTTACAACTTTTGGAACTGTTGAATAAAGAAAAATATGTATTCGATCGTTAAAACTTAATCGATTCAGCATTTTTACATACATTGCACATTATTCACGACTCTCTATACTCAGCTCCCCTTTTTGGAAAGAAGTAGATATTGTTATATTTAGGATAATTATGAATTTTTACGGAAAGCGGGAGGAAAGAAATTCATATAAAGAGAATGAGATAAGCATACAGACAGACAGTCAGAGAAAAAGAAAGAGAAAGAGAGAGAGAGAGAGAGAGAGAATGATATAGATACGCAGAGGGAGATAAGAAATCAGTTACTATCCCGAGTCTCACGACCGCATGAGCGGTTCCATGGTGTAACGGTTAGCACTCGAGACTCTGAATCTCGCGATCCGAGTTCAAATCTCGGTGGAACCTTATTTTTTCTTTTCATGTATTTCTATTTCATTTACAACTTTTGGAACTGTTGAATAAAGAAAAATATGTATTCGATCGTTAAAACTTAAACGATTCAGCATTTTTACATACATTGCACATTATTCACGACTCTCTATACTCAGCTCCCCTTTTTGGAAAGAAGTAGATATTGTTATATTTAGGATAATTATGAATTTTTACGGAAAGCGGGAGGAAAGAAATTCATATAAAGAGAATGAGATAAGCATACAGACAGACAGTCAGAGAAAAAGAAAGAGAAAGAGAGAGAGAGAGAGAGAGAATGATATAGATACGCAGAGGGGGATAAGAAATCAGTTACTATCCCGAGTCTCACGACTGCATGAGCGGTTCCATGGTGTAACGGTTAGCACTCGAGACTCTGAATCTCGCGATCCGAGTTCAAATCTCGGTGGAACCTTATTTTTTCTTTTCATGTATTTCTATTTCATTTACAACTTTTGGAACTGTTGAATAAAGAAAAATATGTATTCGATCGTTAAAACTTAAACGATCCAGCATTTTTACATACATTGCACATTATTCACGACTCTCTATACTCAGCTCCCCTTTTTGGAAAGAAGTAGATATTGTTATATTTAGGATAATTATGAATTTTTACGGAAAGCGGGAGGAAAGAAATTCATATAAAGAGAATGAGATAAGCATACAGACAGACAGTCAGAGAAAAAGAAAGAGAAAGAGAGAGAGAGAGAGAGAATGATATAGATACGCAGAGGGGGATAAGAAATCAGTTACTATCCCGAGTCTCACGACTGCATGAGCGGTTCCATGGTGTAACGGTTAGCACTCGAGACTCTGAATCTCGCGATCCGAGTTCAAATCTCGGTGGAACCTTATTTTTTCTTTTCATGTATTTCTATTTCATTTACAACTTTTGGAACTGTTGAATAAAGAAAAATATGTATTCGATCGTTAAAACTTAAACGATCCAGCATTTTTACATACATTGCACATTATTCACGACTCTCTATACTCAGCTCCCCTTTTTGGAAAGAAGTAGATATTGTTATATTTAGGATAATTATGAATTTTTACGGAAAGCGGGAGGAAAGAAATTCATATAAAGAGAATGAGATAAGCATACAGACAGACAGTCAGAGAAAAAGAAAGAGAAAGAGAGAGAGAGAGAATGATATAGATACGCAGAGGGGGATAAGAAATCAGTTACTATCCCGAGTCTCACGACCGCATGAGCGGTTCCATGGTGTAACGGTTAGCACTCGAGACTCTGAATCTCGCGATCCGAGTTCAAATCTCGGTGGAACCTTATTTTTCTTTTCATGTATTTCTATTTCATTTACAACTTTTGGAACTGTTGAATAAAGAAAAATATGTATTCGATCGTTAAAACTTAAACGATCCAGCATTTTTACATACATTGCACATTATTCACGACTCTCTATACTCAGCTCCCCTTTTTGGAAAGAAGTAGATATTGTTATATTTAGGATAATTATGAATTTTTACGGAAAGCGGGAGGAAAGAAATTCATATAAAGAGAATGAGATAAGCATACAGACAGACAGTCAGAGAAAAAGAAAGAGAAAGAGAGAGAGAGAGAATGATATAGATACGCAGAGGGGGATAAGAAATCAGTTACTATCCCGAGTCTCACGACTGCATGAGCGGTTCCATGGTGTAACGGTTAGCACTCGAGACTCTGAATCTCGCGATCCGAGTTCAAATCTCGGTGGAACCTTATTTTTTCTTTTCATGTATTTCTATTTCATTTACAACTTTTGGAACTGTTGAATAAAGAAAAATATGTATTCGATCGTTAAAACTTAAACGATCCAGCATTTTTACATACATTGCACATTATTCACGACTCTCTATACTCAGCTCCCCTTTTTGGAAAGAAGTAGATATTGTTATATTTAGGATAATTATGAATTTTTGCGGAAAGCGGGAGGAAAGAAATTCATATAAAGAGAATGAGATCTCGGTGGAACTTATTTTTTTTTCATGTATTTCTATTTCATTCACAACTTTTGGAACTGTTGAATACAGGAAAATACGTATTCGTTTGTTAAAACTTAAGCGATTCGGCATTTTTACATACATTGGACATTATTCACGACTCTCTATACTCAGCTCCCCTTTTTGGAAAGAAGTAGATATTGTTATATTTAGGAGAATGAGAGAGGCATACAGACAGACAGTCAGAGAAAAAGAAAGAGAAAGAGAGAGAGAGAGAGAATGATATAGATACGCAGAGGGGGATAAGAAATCAGTTACTATCCCGAGTCTCACGACTGCATGAGCGGTTCCATGGTGTAACGGTTAGCACTCGAGACTCTGAATCTCGCGATCCGAGTTCAAATCTCGGTGGAACCTTATTTTATCTTTTCATGTATTTCTATTTCATTTACAACTTTTGGAACTGTTGAATAAAGAAAAATCTGTATTCGATCGTTAAAACTTAAACGATCCAGCATTTTTACATACATTGCACATTATTCACGACTCTCTATACTCAGCTCCCCTTTTTGGAAAGAAGTAGATATTGTTATATTTAGGATAATTATGAATTTTTACGGAAAGCGGGAGGAAAGAAATTCATATAAAGAGAATGAGATAGGCATACAGACAGACAGTCAGAGAAAAAGAAAGAGAAAGAGAGAGAGAGAGAATGATAGAGATACGCAGAGGGGGATAAGAAATCAGTTACTATCCCGAGTCTCACGACCGCATGAGCGGTTCCATGGTGTAACGGTTAGCACTCGAGACTCTGAATCTCGCGATCCGAGTTCAAATCTCGGTGGAACCTTATTTTTTCTTTTCATGTATTTCTATTTCATTTACAACTTTTGGAACTGTTGAATAAAGAAAAATATGTATTCGATCGTTAAAACTTAAACGATCCAGCATTTTTACATACATTGCACATTATTCACGACTCTCTATACTCAGCTCCCCTTTTTGGAAAGAAGTAGATATTGTTATATTTAGGATAATTATGAATTTTTACGGAAAGCGGGAGGAAAGAAATTCATATAAAGAGAATGAGATAAGCATACAGACAGACAGTCAGAGAAAAAGAAAGAGAAAAGAGAGAGAGAGAGAGAGAGAGAATGATATAGATACGCAGAGGGGGATAAGAAATCAGTTACTATCCCGAGTCTCACGACCGCATGAGCGGTTCCATGGTGTAACGGTTAGCACTCGAGACTCTGAATCTCGCGATCCGAGTTCAAATCTCGGTGGAACCTTATTTTTTCTTTTCATGTATTTCTATTTCATTTACAACTTTTGGAACTGTTGAATAAAGAAAAATATGTATTCGATCGTTAAAACTTAAACGATTCAGCATTTTTACATACATTGCACATTATTCACGACTCTCTATACTCAGCTCCCCTTTTTGGAAAGAAGTAGATATTGTTATATTTAGGATAATTATGAATTTTTACGGAAAGCGGGAGGAAAGAAATTCATATAAAGAGAATGAGATAAGCATACAGACAGACAGTCAGAGAAAAAGAAAGAGAAAGAGAGAGAGAGAGAGAGAGAATGATATAGATACGCAGAGGGGGATAAGAAATCAGTTACTATCCCGAGTCTCACGACTGCATGAGCGGTTCCATGGTGTAACGGTTAGCACTCGAGACTCTGAATCTCGCGATCCGAGTTCAAATCTCGGTGGAACCTTATTTTTTCTTTTCATGTATTTCTATTTCATTTACAACTTTTGGAACTGTTGAATAAAGAAAAATATGTATTCGATCGTTAAAACTTAATCGATCCAGCATTTTTACATACATTGCACATTATTCACGACTCTCTATACTCAGCTCCCCTTTTTGGAAAGAAGTAGATATTGTTATATTTAGGATAATTATGAATTTTTACGGAAAGCGGGAGGAAAGAAATTCATATAAAGAGAATGAGATAAGCATACAGACAGACAGTCAGAGAAAAAGAAAGAGAAATAGAGAGAGAGAGAGAGAGAATGATATAGATACGCAGAGGGGGATAAGAAATCAGTTACTATCCCGAGTCTCACGACCGCATGAGCGGTTCCATGGTGTAACGGTTAGCACTCGAGACTCTGAATCTCGCGATCCGAGTTCAAATCTCGGTGGAACCTTATTTTTTCTTTTCATGTATTTCTATTTCATTTACAACTTTTGGAACTGTTGAATAAAGAAAAATATGTATTCGATCGTTAAAACTTAAACGATTCAGCATTTTTACATACATTGCACATTATTCACGACTCTCTATACTCAGCTCCCCTTTTTGGAAAGAAGTAGATATTGTTATATTTAGGATAATTATGAATTTTTACGGAAAGCGGGAGGAAAGAAATTCATATAAAGAGAATGAGATAGGCATACAGACAGACAGTCAGAGAAAAAGAAAGAGAAAGAGAGAGAGAGAGAGAGAGAATGATATAGATACGCAGAGGGGGATAAGAAATCAGTTACTATCCCGAGTCTCACGACCGCATGAGCG